>VDFB02281492.1:852210836-852287082 GCA_007258455.2 Sequoia sempervirens | reverse complement strand
GGAATTGTTCATGAGGATGTTGTATGTGGAATTTTCCCATATTCCCTAGGAGAATAATTCTTCTATTGTTATAACCACCTTCTAGCTAGCTCTATAACTAGTTGGACTGATCTAGAAAATCCATTCTTACTTAAGTTCAAAATTCCTATCAATGCCAATGAATTATATTTACAATTCACTAGGGTTAAAAGGGAAGTCAATGATCCAATAGGGTATTTTAACAATAGGTTCCATCGTGCCTATACCAAATTGCAAGCACCCTATATTGTGGATTAAACCATAGCAAAAGAAGTCTATTATGATGCATTGGATAGCTTGACTTCTACTTTCCTTAAGTAGAAGCACAACCCTCCTGATAGTTTGTTGAATGCATACATGGAAGTAGTTAAAGAAAGTACAGATTTGAGACAACACTTGTTAGGACCTTTGCAATCATTAGGGGCCACTTGTCACCTAGGACAAACTCAAGCTATAAATCAAGCAATAATCAATCAAAATCCAATTATGAACCCAGTCCCATAAGTCTCTATAGTTCCCATCTGAGACCTCCTCTGAATCAAGCCTTTATTGTGCCAAATTATTCACAAAATGTGGGTCAAGAACACTTTCCTCAACATCAAGCTAATATTTCGAGTTACCTACATAATTTTGAGATATTAAATCAATCCTTGAATCAAGGTTCTCATGTAGTTTATTTGGAAAATTCTATAAATCCTAGGTCTGCATCGAGTAATTCAAATAAGGAAAGATTGGATGAGTTGAAAGAGCAAGTCAAGAAATTTTCTACTGAGTTAACTTACTTGAGGAATCAAAACAACCAACTACAAGCTACCCAACAAAGCATCCAATCTAACTACCATATGGAGAATAGGGACAATAGAGAGTCTGGTTACAATAGAGACAATAGGGCTTTTGTGCAAGGATATAACCAGGGATATGACAAAGGCCGGTCCTCAGGGAAAAATTTGGATAGGAGGCCACCACTAAGGAAAAATAGAGCATGGAACACTAGACCCAACAATGGAGGGGTTTCCTCATCATTAGATCAATTCAGCAACCCTGAGAAGACTACTACTATAGTCCTCTTAGTAGAATCTGCTCTCAAAGGATAGTGTCAACTTCATAAGACCACCCAACATTTAGAGTTCAATTAACCTGAGTTCCAAACTATTGCAGCCATATTCTAGATGGAAGTGCAAGATTCCATGGGAGATACTTTGTATGGTCAATAAATAGTACTCTTTGATCCTTATGATTCTCCAGTGTTGGTTTTGAACCATGCCGTATTCCTTGGAGGAGAGGAGAATGGGCCTGAAGAAGAGTCCTCCCAATAAAGTGTAGAATCAGAACAAGTGTACAATGGGGAGTCCATATTAGACCTATTTGAAACTAATGGAACTATTGATAATGGTCCCTTGGATGAGGAAGAACAAATAATTGATGAAGTACAAACTTTCCACCAAAGGAATAGGTTATATGATTTGAGGAATACATAGGTTGGTGGACCATTTACCACTTCTACGCCACCTAACAACTTCAACACTCCTCCTAACCCCAATGCTAGTAATAACCCTTCATACCCCATGTACCAAGGCAATATTTCTCCAAAGGAGAGTCCTTCGATGCTTTGAAGGGGGAAGATACCAAGGATCAACAAGGGACATCATCAAGGACTAGCTAGTCTAATATGACTGTGTTTCAGATGGTAGAATATGTGGCAGAGGAACTCAAGAAGGTGAAGATTAGTCTCTTAGCCTTTGACCTATTAAGAGTCCCAGCTATTCGAAGTGTTGTGTTGACTTCATTAAGTGACCATGCATCCACAAAGTATGCACAAGATTATGCTACCAAAAAGGTTGGATTCATCGAACCCTTAGTGAAAGATATGGTTGAAAAAACACAAAACCAGAAATCAGTTCTAAATTAGAACACTTAAGTAGCCAAAGAACAATCATAAACACAAATAAAGTATAGGAGTAGAGACAAGTATAAAATCCAAGTGGTTAACGTGGACTCTCTGGTAATTCTATTCCAAACCAAACAGGACACTCCTTTTTTTATTTATGTTCGAATCTTTGGCAAAAATCTACACGATTGTTTGTTGGATTTTGGTGCATCTACAAACGTGATGCCATTCTCAATTTTTAAATCCCTAGGCATCACTCCCACTCCATCTCAACAAAAATTGATTCAATTAGATAAAACTAAGGTGAGTGTAGTAGGAGAACTAAGTATGATCCCTATGCAAGTAGAATCAGACCCACGAGTACAGCAAGTCATTAACATCCAGGTATTTGATATACCCGATGCCTATGAAATGATCCTTGGTAGGGATATCATGAGAGTTCTTAATGGGTACACCTCAACAGATCATTCCCACATGTGGCTATCATGGAAGGGAGTCCTAAATAAAATTAGGATTGAGAGGGAACCTAGACTGAAGTACTTAATCACTAAATATTAGAATACGTCCAATCAAGTGCTCATTTCTAACGTGGGTTTAGGGAACTATGTCTTAGCAACTATTGTTGAAGAATATAGAGCAGAAGAGGTGTTCATGATGCAATACATGCTTGGATATTTGACTCAATCCTCTAGAGCATTGAAGTAATCGTAAAAGAGGATGAAGACTCTAAATTGGCTGACAGTAATTTGGGATTATTTGAAAATTTCTAGGATTTTATTCAAAAATGCATCAAGGATCAAATTAGTTTGGGAAGGAAAATGGACTTCAAGGAATTGTTGCTACCCAACTAGTGCAGTTTGCACAATGCTTCTCACCCTGAGTTCAAGTGTTTTCTTTCTCTGAGTAGATTAAGAGATGTATTAATCCACCCTCAAAGATTAGGCCTAAAGTGCAAGAAGTACAAGTTGAAAAGGGGAAAGAGCCATCAGTGCAAGACAACCCTTCCTATAGTAAAGGTGGAGCTATTAAGGATTCAAAAGGTTACTCATCTCCTAAAATTTGGACTCTATGGTTTGATGGATCTAAGTGTAAACAAGGTGCAGGAGCCAAATTCAAATTGATAAGTCCAATAGGGAAAACCTTCTTTGTTGCTCATAGGTTACAATTCCAGTGCACTAATAATGTTCTGAGTATGAGGCATTGATTCATGGGATTTTGATGGCACTAAGGAAGAATGTTAAGATATTGCAAGTATTTGAATATTTTGAACTAGTGGTGAAACAGGTCAAAAGGCAATATTCCTATCATGACAGGAGAATGACTAACTACCTGATCTAAAAAAAATTAGTGAGTGTGCTTAATCAACTAAGTCTTCACTTAATTGGATTTGAAAATAGTTGCTTAACTTACTAATCTCAAATCTATGCCAAGATCTTTAATTAATGTTTTGAATTCAATATGCAAACTCAATCCATTAATTTACTGAGCTCACTGATTAATCTATTTGTAGAATTAAAACGTGAATCATCAACAAAAGCAAACCATAAGGTCATAAGCATTTTTTATTACGGAGTTCACCTCTTTGGGCTACATCTCTAAACCTGCTCAATAAGTGTGATCAATTTTCCATTAATGTTGAACCTACAAATTACTTACAACATCTAGTCTTTTGACTACATGTACAAGCTATCACTATCAAGAAGTTTCAAAGTCCTACAAGCACTCCTTGAATCCACACTAAACAAGTGCTTCCAACAATAACAACAGATGCAGTCCTAGTTCCTAAAGCATCAACTGAATGTGAACTAGCAACAGAGGTACTTTTCCTCATTTACAACACTAAATTCAATATTCCAAAATAAATTCAAGTAATGAAAACCTTTGGTTATACCTGACACTAGATGTACGCATGAAAAGTTTCACCACAACCTTCACAAGAGAAAAGGTCTTCAAATTGGACTATGAATGATCCTCGTTCAAGCACAGCCTTTTGTATAGAGTTTTGAGATTCCAATCCTCGTCTCAAGTTGCTCTGCAAAGATCTCCTCACCTGATCTAAATGAGAGAATTTGAATCCAAGAATGTGATGATGAATTCTCCCCTTGGCTTATCCTTTTATATTTGAAGTTTGCCCATTTGGGCCAAAACCATCAAATTTGTACTTTTCCCCCTTAAAGGAAAAATCAAAAAAAATCTCCCCTTATTTTACAAATAAAACAATTATCATCCCCGACCATTTTAATCTTATTTTTTTAAGCCCCTTATTTCTCACTTATTCAGGCCTTTGATTGTTAGGGGTTTTTGTTTTTATTTTAATTTAAAACCTCCACCTAATAACCCTTTGTTTATTAATTAGGCTTCGGGCTTAACCCATTATCATATAAAACTCGTGCCACATATTTTAAATGCATTGCATTGCGCAATGGTGGCAATACATTTTTGGGACCCAACAGTTGCAAGTTCAACCCCCTGTCGCCAATGTTTAAAAACTAGTTTAAATGATTTTAAATGTCAAAAAGAATTGGGCAAAAATACTATGTAAGGCATATACACGTGGTATGTTGGTAGACTGCACCACTCGAAGGATATAGGTGGGGGGTTCAACCCCCACTGATCTATTTTTAACATATACAACCCAGCCAAAGGAGACCACTGCGAGATGCCACATGGTGCCATCTAATTGAGCCAAGTGGAAAAATCCTATTCACTAGTCAAAGACACATCAACAAATACTGCCACACAAGCACACCAACTAGATGCCACTTAGACCGCTGACAAGATGTACGGTTTCCATGTGTCACTCCTCGATTGGGCCAACATAGCATCCATACTGTATGACCTACCACGTCAGCATGCTAACATCATGCTAACATCATTAACTATACCACCTAGTCCATCCTATTCAACTGCAACTTTGACTCACAATATCTCAGACGTACGAACTCAGATTTTGACAAAATGAACATCATTGGGTTCATGTTGTCGAGCTCTTCAATTTGATGCCATTTCTGACAAATTTTGAGATACTCATTTTTTTTGCTTTTTTGACAGCCTTAGGTACATGGTTTGACCAAACTTTTACTAGCCATAACTCAAACGTATGAACTCCTTTTTCACCTGTTCAAATTGTGTTGAGTCTAATTTTCCAAGCACTTTCATGTGGTGTTGATTTTTAGGACATCTAGAAAAATTCAATTTTTAGGTTCTCAAGATCCACCTGGATCAGATCCCACTGAAGAACTTTTGGTCTCCAAAAGTGTGTTGTTTCTTTGAAACACACCTTGGATCAACTTTATTGCCACCTTTGAATCCCCACTAAAGTAATACTATTAACTTCACCTTTGACAACTTGGCTTCGATCCTATCCCATCTGGATACTGTCACATCTACCCTCTAAGGGTCTTACACTTTAACAACACCAAAAAGCATACATTTCTACATTTTCCTACTAGGGTCTTACACTTCAACAATGCATCATCAACATGAGTTTTCCTATTTCCATATCTACCTCTATGGGTCTTACATTTTGGCAACACTAGGACTACAAAACACATTAAGATGCAATCCAGAATAGAACTTTACGTACCAAAAGTAAGAAGAATACTGAGCATGATTAACCTATCTCTCGACACTTCTCGTGGTGGTGGTTCTCATTCTACATCAACACCAAGAAGATACTAGCATGACTCTGATGCTCCTCCTGGCTTACAAACTACTTGAGCAATGGTAAATTGTGCCTTAGCCTAATACATTCATTCACCTTTGTTCTTCGGAATGGCTGATTAAAGGCTTCACCATTCAGTTATGTCAATGTTTGTTGTAGCAACAAGACCATAGAAAAAGGCCTTCAAGGGCTTTGATCATCATCTAACTGAGTCTTTAACCTGAGAACATACAAATCACTTCTTACCATTCTTTTTAACTCTAAGTCTTGGATAGCTATTTTGATATATCTTTACAAAACGCTCTCCTAAAAGCTAGTGACATATTGAGAATTGTGTCACCCACTGGAGCACCTAAGGAATCTACAAGAAAAAATTCTTAACCTACAATAAGAATTCTTCAAGTATTCTCCTTTTGGATTACAAGAGATATGGCTTCAAAAGCCTTACAAAATCTCAACCTTAGAGTAATACAACTTCATACAAATACTTGCAAACAATTTCACTAGAGTTTTTCACTCATAACCACACTCGTTTTACATCAACTAACATATTACCACAATCCAAAAGGTAACATAAACAAATTTTATACAACCGTTTAGTCAACATGTTTTCCCATCTCTTATGGAGTTAATCAAAGGAACTTTCCTCTTCCAACTACTCTTATTTTTGCTGAGGTTCTTCATAGACTATCTCAAGGATGGTGACCATAGCTATTTCCTCTTCTTTTACAACCTCTTGTTCACTAGGTTCCTTTGTAGGCCTCGATGAGTGTCAAAGCTCTGGGTACACCTTCTAGCATTTCTCAATCCAATTCCCACTAATTTTGTAGTGACTGTAGTAATTTTGGGCTTTGTCCTTCATTGCAGTTTCCTTCTTTGGAGAGGAATGTTGAAGGTGTGTTGCATGCCTCGATGTCTCCTTAGCTTGCATGACTAACTTCCTACAAAGCCTCTACATCTTGTTACACCTTGCTACACAATGGTTAGATTTGTGATAAAATGTGCATGGTCACATGTTCCATAAGGTTGATACAAAAGAATTACTACTTCCAAAATCAACAATTGATTTAAAGTGTTCATCACCTTTGGATTTCCCTTGACTAGCTTGAGCATTGCTCTGCTTAGCATAATCATCTTTTCCTTTGTTAGGTTTTGTGCCCAACTGTTGAAGGTAATCTACTTTAGACTTTCATCCATCAAGTTCATCTTTAGCTTGACCTTTCACAAATGTGGTTTTGGAGCATTCTCCAATCTCTTCACTATTGTAACCCAGTCTTGTATAACAAGGTCATTCTACCGCCTTTATGGGACTAGCTATTCCTTGGCCATGAGTTCCAAGGCCTTTCCCACTAGAGCCCATCTTCATCAAGAACTTCATACCAATGCCCTTGGTATTTTTTCAAATTTTGCAAAAGCATGATCATGGTTAAAGGAAGGAATTGAATTTACTTCATTTATTACCTTCTCTATCACTTGATCAACTTCCTGATTGTTTTCCAATGGCTCCTTCTGAACTACTGCAAATGAATCCTCCAAACTATTAGCTTGTGTGAGGGGGACATGCAATGAATCCTTTGAGTGTGGACAAAAATTACAAATCTCAAGATCTTCATTCCTAGGACTCTTTCTCAAAGAATTTTCTCCCATATTCTCTTCCACAACACTCTACAACATCAGGTGTAATTTCATCTTTTCATCCTCCAAGTCTTCAAGGCGACTCCTCAAAATAGCATTTTCCAACTGGAGATGTTGGTTGGCTTCCTCAAGTTCTTGAAGCCTCTCAGACTTATCCCAGTGGACTGCTTCAATCATCCTCTTCATAGCAAAGAATTCATCCATCATGAATGCAAACATTGTCACCTTGGAAGATTCCCTTTGTTGTGATGTCATCTTTCTCTTGGATGTACACCTGTTGAACTTGCAAACCAACAAACTAATCAAAACACCAAGTAAACTACAAATTGAGCTCAGAAACTACTTTGATACCAATTGATCTAAAAAAAATTAGTGAGTGTGCTTACTCAACTAATTCTTCACTTAATCAAATTTGAAAATAGTTGCTTAACTTACTAATCTCAAATTTTTTCCAAGATCTTTAATTAATGTTTTGAATCTAATATGCAAACTCAATCCATTAATTTACTAATCTCACTGATTAATCTATTTGCAGAATTAAAACATGAATCATCAACAAAAGCAAACCATAAGATCATAAACATGTTTGATTATGGAGTTCACCTCTTTGGGCTACATCTCCTTACTCGCTCAATAAGTATGATCAATTTTCCATTAATGTTGAACCTGCAAATTGCTTACAACATCTAGTCTTCTAACTATATGTAAAAGTTGTCACTGTTAGGAAGTTTCAAAGCCCTACAAGCACTCCCTAAATCCACACTGAACAAGTGGTTCCAATAATAACAATAGATGCAGTCCTAGTTCCTAAAGCATCAACTGAATGTGAACTAGCAATAGAGGTACTTTTCCTCATTTGCAACATTGAATTTAATATTCTAGAATAAATTCAAGTAATGAAAACCTTTGGTTATGCCTAACACTAGATGTAAAAATTCAGAGTTTCACCACAACCTTCGCAAGAGAAAAGGTCTTCAAATTGGACTTTGAATGACACTCGTTCAAGCACAGCCTTCTGTACAAAGTTCTAAGATTCCAATCCTCATCTCAAGTTGCTCTACAAAGATCTCCTCACCTTATCTAAATGAGAGAATTTGAATCCAAGAATGTGAATATGAATTCTCCCCTTGGCTTCTCCTTTTATATTTGAAGTTTTCCCATTTGGGCTAAAACCATCAAATTCATAATTTTCGCCCTTAAAGGAAAAATCAAAACAAATCTCCCCTTATTTTACAAATAAAACAATTATCAACCCCGACCATTTTAATCTTTCTTTTTTAAGCCCCTTATTTGTCACTTATTTGGGCCTTTAATTATTAAGGGTTTTTGTTTTTATTTTAATTTAAAACCTCGACCTAATAACCCTTTGGTTATTAGTTAGGCTTTGGGCTTAACCCATTATCATATAAAACTTGTGCCACATATTTTAAACATGTTGCATGGCACAATGCTGGAAATATATTTTTGGGACCTAGTGGTTGTAGGTTCAACCTCCCACTGTCAGCATTTAAAAACCAATTTAAATGATTTTAAATGGAAAAATGAATCGGACAACAATAATATGTAAGGCATATACGCATGGTATGTTGGTAGACTGCACTACTCAGAGGAGGTAGGTGGGGGGTTTGACCCCCACCGATCTATTTTTCACATATACAACAACCTGGCCAAAGGAGACCACCATGAGATGCCACATGGTGCCATTTGATTGAGCCACATGGAAAAATACTATTCATCAATCAAAGAAACATCAGCGAAGACTACCATGCAAGCACGGTAACTGGATGCCACCTGGACCGCTTACTAGATGTACAACTGCCACATGTCACTCCTCGATTTGGCCAACTCAGTATTCGTACTATATGACCTGCCATGTCAGCATGTTGATGTCATGCTAATGTCATCAGCCATACCACTTGGTCCACCCTAGTCAACTAGAACTTTGACTCACGATATCTCAGATGTACGAACTCATATTTTGATGAAATGAATATTGTTGGGTTTGTTCGTCGAGCTCTTCGATTTGATGTTGTTTCCAACGAATTCTATGATGCTCATTTTTTTTGCTTTTCTAACAGCCTCAGGTACTTGGTTTGACCAAACATTAATTGGCCATAACTCAAACATATGAACTCCTTTTTTGCCCATTCAAGTTGTGTTGAGTCTAGTTTTCCAAGAACTTTAATGTGGTGACAATTTTGAGGACATCTAGAACAGTTCAATTTTTAGGTTCTCAATATCCTCCTAGATCACTATCGGCACATAACATGAAATTTGCTTGAAGGATTTGATGCATTTAACATCTAGCTTATCCCAAGAGCTAAGAACCAAACTATAGATGCCCTAGCCCAAGCAGCCAATACATTGGAGCCTCTATCCTTATCTAGATTAAAGAAGTTCACTGTTGAATTAACACTAATCCTTTTTATTCCTGATAACGTGGTGAATTTTCATGTATTTGATGACAAGCACATCCTAGATTTCCTAACCAGTTCTAATGTGTTCACTTTGCAAGTGATCGGTGAGATGGAACCCCAAAAGGCAGAAATGGATATGGAAGGGTTTCTCAATCTGAAGACAAACATGATCCCAAGAGGAATGGTCTAGTTGGAAATGCTTTTTGACCTTGATACGATAAAATACCAAGATTAGGAAACAAAAATTGATTCCATAGATAGCCAATGTGATACCTACAACATGCGCACTCCTAATGATGTTAAAAATGTGTTTATTGAGAAGGTGTGTACTATGAAAGAGACGAAGATTTTAATACATGTGTTACTTGCTTTCCAGGATGTTAAGCATGGAGCTAAAAAGATATGAAGACTTAAGACACCTCCATCATAACACACACCATTCCTTTGAAACCAGGGGCAAAACCTTTTTGGAAAAAGTAGAGACCCATCAATGCCTTGTTGGAATCGATCATTCAAAAGGAGGTACAAAAATTAATGTCCGCTTGAATCATATTCCCAATTAAGTACTCAACATGGGTGGCTAATTTGTTTCTCATCCGCAAGAAAAATGGAGAAATAAGGTTGTTTGTTGATTTCAAAAATCTTAACCGAGCGTCTAAAAAAGATAATTATCTTGTGCCCTCGTTGGATGAGGTCCTACAGATTTTGAACAAATCTTAGATGATGTCCTTCTTAGACATTTATTCTGGTTATAATCAAGTTATGGTTCAATATGAAGATAGACATAAGACTGCCTTCACCACTAAGTGGGGCACATTTGCGTACAGGAGAATGCCTTTCAAATTGATCAATGTAAGGGCCACTTTCCAGAGGGCAATGGATATTGCCTTTAAGGACATCATTGGTAAATGTATCATTATCTATATGGATAAAATAATGGTTTTCTCTAAGAATAGAGGTGATCACATTGCGGACTTTTGCAAAGTATTTCAGAGATGTAGCGAATTTGGTATCTCACATAATCCTAAGAAATGTATATTCGGAGTCATTGAAGGAAATATCCTGGGACATGTCATATTTGAGCATGGAATTTCAATTGACCCTAATAGAATTCAGACTATTCTAAAAATTCAACCACCTGCCAGCAAGAAGGAGATGAATTCTTTCTTTAGGAAAATTAATTTCATTCGGAAGTTTATCATAGGGTTTGCCAAAATAGTGAAGCCACTGAACACAATGCTAAAACAAGATGCCAAATTGGAATGGAATGTTGAGGCTAAACAAGTGTTTGATGAAATCAAGGGGGCTATAGCTACTTCCCGAGTGTTGGTAAGTCTTGATTATCATAATAATTTCTACATATATTCTTTTGTGTCTGACCATTCTTGTGCAAGTATGCTAACTCAGAAATAAGATGAAGGAAATGAGCACCCTATAGCTTTATGGAATGTTCTTCTTAGGAATGCAGAGTCGATGTATCCAAATTTGGAAAAGAAAGCTTATGCCTTAGTCCAGGGCATTAAGAAATTCAAACATTATATCTTGAGAAATAAAGTCTTTTCCATTGTACTTGACCCAGTCGTGAAGCTCCTATTGATGCAAAACAAGATGGGAGAAAGAAGAGCTAAGTGGGTCACCATGCTACAGGAGTATGATCTTGAAATTCAGCCTATGAAGTTGGTAAGGGGACAGGCTCTAACACAAACTATGACTGAAACAGGACCAGAGATCATTGCACAACAATATCATCTTCAAGATGTGTCTCTGAATTAATCGTACGATGATATCGTGTATTATTTATTGAATCAAAAATGTCCTAATCATTTGAACACGGTGCAATGAAGGGTTCTACACTTGAAAAGTGAAAGTTACATGCTACATGGAGGCATTTTGTACAAGAAGAACCATGAGGGGATCTATCTGTGGTGCTTGGGAAAAGAGGAAGCGGCTCACATGATGACTGAATTTCATGACAAATTGGCACAGGCCATGGTTCTAGGCCCACTACTACTCATTACATCCTAAGGGCTAGATATTACTAGCCTACCTTGTTCAAGGATGCTCACAACCATGTGAGGACTTTCCATGTCTACCAAACATGTGCAAATAGGGATAAATGTTCTACTCTTCCATTACAACTTGTCATTGAGGTAAAACCCTTTTCATAATGGGGTATGGATTTCATTGGCCCAATTAACCCACCATCCTCTACAGGACACAAATATATTCTTATTGTTACTGATTATTTCACTAGGTGGACTGAAGCTATTGCTTGCAAACAATGCACTGCTAAGGTAGTAATCAATTTCCTTGAATTGGGTATAATTAATCACTTTGGTTTCTCTTTTACTTTGGTGTGTGATAATTTTTTTGAATTTTTATCTTTTAAGTTATTGGCTTGGGTGTTTGACCATGGTATTCTCATTAAGTTTGCTTTGAATTATTATCCTCAAGGGAACAATCTTGTTGAATCCACTAACAAGAATCTCTTGACTGTGATCCGTAAGTTGTTTGAGAGGAATCCTAAGGACTAGCACACTCAATTGAGAATTTTCCTTATGGGAAAATTGTACATGAAAGAAGACGTCCTTGGGAACATCCCCATATCACTTGGTGTATGGATTTCAACCCATATTTCCTATCCAGTTAAGGATCCCTACCCTTTGGTTCATCAACAAATATTACGAGGAAGGAGAGCATTTAGAAACTTGTTTGGTTGAATTGTTGTAGCTAGAAGAAAAGAGAGATGCAGCCCTAGAAAACTTTTCCAAACACCAGGGTTTCATCAAAAGATGGTTTTACTGTGAGGCTAAGGTTAAGGCCTTTCAGATTTCAAATCTACTCCTACATTGGGACAAAGCGCATGAAAAGAAAAGGGAGCTCAATAAGTTTTACAAACTATGGCTTGGCCCCTATTAGATTTCCAAGATCCTAGGAGACAATTTTTTTGCTTTAAAACTCTCATTAGAGAGGATGTTTTGTTGCCTGTCAATGGGCAGCATTTGAAGCATTATTTCCATTCTTGAGTTGTTTTTAGCTCACCCTTGTAAATAGTTAGAGTAGCTGCTTGATTTTGATTTTTTGCTTTTGGTTAGTGTAGATGCTTTTTGCTCATTGCTTTTTTTCTTTTGGGTTTTCTACTTTCAGGATTGGGGTAACGTGTCTTACTTGTGCAATAGCTATTCCATTGTTGGATTTGTTTCAAAGTATTTCCCAAGTTACAAACTCTAATCATCCTTCTGGGACAAGTTGGTAGAAGTCCTTCATTTGGTGTCACATGTGCTAAATGCTCATACCAGATGAATCCTTGGATTAAGATAGTCCCAAATATACCTGAATCTTACATTGTTCACACATCTTAATAATCTTAACGTTGCTTAGGGTTCCTTGGGGGGTCTAGTTAAGTGAAAAATCCTATTTCTACTTTAGTGCCACTATGATTCTCAGCCCTAAGTGTGAGCTTCATTACTTATAGGTTGAAATAAAAAAAGGGGGGAAAAGAAAAGAAATATCAAAAGAAAGGAAAAGGAAATATTGAAAATCAAAAGAAATTCAACCCATCAGGAGGATCTAAATAACTCCAACAAAGCTATGGACACCCAGGTGGTAGTGGAGCTATGTTAAGGAGAATCACAGTGATAACCTCATCGGGGCTATGGATGCCTGTCTAGTAGCAAGGCTCAATCTAGGATGCTTTTGGAGTCAAATTCTTTACGTAGCTTAACTTGACCAACGTCAATTCCCTTGTAGCAACTAAGGGAAGGAAACAAATGCATCAATGCACACTTGGATTCCTTGTGCAGGAAGGGCTATCTCATCCATTGGTTCTGAAAAGTTATACTTTAGAGGTGACCTAAGGTGAGACCAAAACCAGCAGTGTTGGGTTCTTGTTTCCAATTTTTCATTGAAATGCTCGCCATTTGTTGTGCAATTTGCACACATTCCCCACCTGAGGTAGGGACCCCCTCCTCACTTACTTTCGTTCCTACTTTGTTGTAAGCTTCACCTTTACCCTTAAGGGATAGGTTCCTTGAATTTTGGATTTTTGGCTCCACCTAGAGATCAATGATTTATCTACACTTAGGGTGTGTTGTTTGTAGCTCTTTGATCCTATGGAATCCTTAAAATCCCTTGTTTTAACCTAAGATCCAACCATTAGGCAACATTAGCCAAGTCTAGGAGGCCTTCAGGGATTTCTCCCTAGTTTGGATCCCCCAAATGGTGAGATATCTCAAGAAATTTGGGGTGACACGAAATTCCCGAAGTTAAGTTCAATAGAGAATTTGAACCTATCTAGATTACCCAAGTTTGCTCTCAAGTTCTTTTCCCAAGGTCCTCAAACATCATTCCACTCATTTATGAGGGGTTGTTCGATGCAATAAATGTAAACATGGTCGGTTATTTAGCGCATCTGAAGGTCATTCTTCTTCATTCAAACTCCTCAAATTTGTGGCATTTGGTGCACTCAACCCTCCTCAACTTGGTGATTGTGTTTGGAGATCAAACTTACACATGGCCTTCAATTCCCTTATCTGTGGTGCATCCTATAGCTTGTTTCCCCATCAACACTTGTCAAAGGTAGGGTTATCTATCTTCGCTTCACAATTTAATAATGATGCCCTAGCTTGGTTTTGTATAATGCTCTGATAATGATTCTCATAGTTTGTTTGACTTTAATGGTGAAATATGTTTATGCCTTTCCTTGATTGTGAATGTTTGATGTTTCTTATGGAAAGGATCCCACCTATTTGTCAAACCTTGAGAGATCTAATGACCGTCTTATGCGTTAGGGTTATTTACCCTTTATCATTCACTAGGGTTTTCTCTCCATGTGATTTAGCCCGGGAAGTAGTGATCATTGGAAACCCATTCAAACTGTGATCTTGACCAATGGTCCAACATGCTCAAGTGGTGATTTGCCACTAGGTGGGCACACGTAAACCTTGTATCATTGTCTCGCGCCCTAGCTTGTTTCAATGTCGAAATCATGAAGGAAAGGAAGTATTGAGCATTAATGCTTTGGTCCTAGAGGTAAAACATAGAAAATGGTGTTGATTTTTGAGTAAGAGTGTAGGTTTATAGCTCCCAAATCATTGAATGAAAGGAGACCACTCGAGGGTTGCGCAGAGGAGGAAGTTGAATGAAAATTTAAAGGTCCTGCTTACTTCGAGAAATATGAGGCACCTCATAATTTTTGATGGTTAATCCCTCAGAGATTTTGGAGCCTCTGCAAATCTTCAAGTCTATATTCCCCTAGAATCCTTGAATCCACCTATCTCCATGGCATCCAAACCAGCTAACTTTATCCCATCCATGATCAATTTTGAGTCTAATTTATGAAAAGGAAATCAAGAGAAGTTGGTGCAAGAGAGAGATATTAATCGAAAGCTCAAGGGAAAACTATAAGTCACAATCACCTCAGAAAATCTGATGCCCTCTAGAATTTTTGAAGGTTAATCCTTTGGAGATTTTGGAGTGCCATGGATTCTTTGAATCCTTCTATCAAGCCAGCTCCTAAAATGAAACCCATATCTGATCACATCCAAGATGATTTTGAGAAAGAGCTAAAAGGACCCAATATGGATTAAAGGGACAATGTGAGAAATAGCTGAATGATCAGAGATCTATCCCCACTACAAAATATCCAAAGGTATATCCTTCAAAGAATTCACCTAGTCCCATATTCTCTAAATCCATTAGAGTGGGGAAACTCTAAAAGGTGAATTGAAGAATGAAGAAGAGCTTAACACAAAACCACCTTGTACCGAGATGAGTGAATTTTGAAGACTTGAAAGTGTGCCTAAGCCAAGATTTCAGAAAATGTGCCTTGGCTAAAAATCTCTGAGCCTCAATCCTATAGAGAATTTGAGTACCTCCATATTTTATGCAAGTTTCCTTTGACCTTCCAAAAGGCCCCTGAAAAGTGAGCCTTTGATGAGATGCTATCAGTAGACCATGACATTAAGTTGGAAACTCAACATTTTGAATGCAACAATGACCCTCAGAAAATCCACCTAGTTAGGGAATCCCCGAGCCTTATTCCGTCTCAAAAAAATTTCCCTATACCAGATTTCCCGAAAACCCTTCAGGGCCCTAAAACTCCAAAGCTACTTTGTTTGTAAATGACTGTCTTGGATTCCTAAAAAATGGATTAAAGCATGTGATGATTGTTTGGAAGCTTTTATCTATCTACTTTGATGATGAATTTACTCATGATTTGAATCACAGTAATTATCTTTTTCTCTAACATATGTAGGCAGAAGTGAGTCCTGGGAAGGCTTCTAAATCCAAGGTTACACATGCGCAAGAGGAAGGTAAAAGAATAATAGACATAATGAAGTATGACTTCAAAGGAACATGGCTAGAATCTAGAATCTCTTCTGAATGGTCAAGGATAGCTGACACAAATATGGGGCATGTTGATTATGATGACTTTCAGCAAAGGATGTTTGGTAATGGAGCTACCCAACAGGCACAAGTCATTACACACATAGTTTTAGCTCAAGTAGCAGGGTTCCCACCTCAATTATTGTGCCCAGAATTGGTGCTAGAGTGTGCAAAGCACTACAATGCAAAAAAATGAATAATATTGGTCCCACATGGAAGAGTTATGGAAAACTTGGCTGAGGAGTCCATTACTGAAGTCTTCAACATTGCTTCCCACCACAAGCTGATCAAAGATATCAACCTCCAAGAAGCAGAGGAGTTCTATGCTAAAGATGTCTCCAAAGCTCTAGATATGATGAATAGCTCCTGGATAGCTAAACCTAAACCCCACTATTCTAAGCTCCCAAAAAAATTACACAAGAGTGACTTCAAGATGGAGTATCATGGTATCATCACCATCCTAGGCAAAGTAATGGGATTGGAGGAGGCCTTCACCTTCAAGACTTGGACATTTTATCCAATCACTCAGATTGTGGGAGGAAAAAACTACCACTAGGAAGGTATCTTGAGTGATAATTTGAATAAATAGCTCTAAAGTGTACAAGATACTCATGCCTTCATAATGACATCATACCTGTCTACATGCTAGCAAGTAAATACAAATATAGGGAGCTAAGTTGCAGGGGGGCTCCCAAAAAAGATAGGATTTGGGATGTTTACCCTCAACTTCAGTATAACACATCAAATTACATGAGCTAATGATACTTTCTTCATGTACATCCCCAAATTACTGACAGGTGCCCTACATATAAGAATTTTTGTAGAGGCAATGGAACTAATTAGGAAGTATGGACAATGGTTCATACAATTTCAAAGATTTTCCTACATCAGGATACAAGGGTCTCCTACAGTTCCAATCAAAATTCTAAGGTACCCTACAAATAATCTCATCTTGCTGGAATTAACTAGGAAAATGGTTGCATTGGAGACAATGCTATAGGACATGCACAGGAAAGGGTTAACAGATGAGTTCCCATTGAAGATTGGTTCTCTTGAATCCTGCCTGACTCTCCAAAGTGCATAGTATTCAAAGAAGGGCATGGCACAATATGATTTATACTCACACACCATCTAGGACAATTTTGATCCATATGGAAAGGCACAAAGATAGGCCAATAGGGAGTACAGGCATCAAGAACACATAGAAGACTACTGGGAAAATTTCCAAAATGAATTTGAATTAATAAAAAGGAAGTATTCCAGGTTTCCCTTGAGGCTCATTAGACTCTACAGGGTAGACCAGGTGCCTGATCAGGTTGATGAAGATGAAGGATATCTCATACAATATCATGATTATGAACTATATGGAAATCAACCACTACCCTCGATAAAGTAGTCAGAAGAAGAAATAGTAGATCTTGATCAAGTAATTGAGCCGATGAAGAGATACTCTAGAATGTGGGTTAAGCACAAGGTTGCAGAGTTGCAAGCAGATGGTTCCTAATTCACTTACGATCTAATAGGAAATCTTGAATCCCATTTTGAGGATGACACTAAGGCTACTAAAGATGATACTACAGATCCTTCACAAGGAGATGAGCAAGAAGGAAAAAAATCCCACCAAACTAAAGAGAAGAACAAGGAGTCAGGGGCAAGCAAAGAAGACTGAGAGGCAGCCTGCACCAAAGAAAAAATAGACTTCTAGGGAAGCTGCTGAGGAAGGAGAAAAGACTCCTCAACCTACTAAAAAAGAGGAAGCTAGTGACTGAGGGGCAAAGGCTGACCAAGAAGACAAAGACTTTTGAAGCTTCATTTACCCCTCCCAAAGTAGTTGAGATTGACTACTCAAAGGAAAAGCCCCGGGTATATGCGAGGAGGAATCCGCCAAGGCAGATTGTGTCCCCTGTAGGAAAATCAAAAGTTGGAATTGGAAAGGCACATACCGAGGAGGCTCCGACTAATAACCTCACAAAGGAGACTGAAAAGGTAGTGACAAGGGATAATTCTCCATCCCAAATGTAAAACATACAAGTGGGCGAGACTCTAAGACAACATGGGAAATTTGGTGGAGAGGAAGGTCCATTTGAGAATCCTGACGAAGAAAAACAAAGTGAAGAAGTGTCTACACCCAATGCTAGACAATTGAGTGATTTGGCTATGTAATTGGGGGAAAAGATAGAAATTAATAGGGAGACCACTTCCTATGCCACAGTATAAATTCCTTCCCAACCCCAAACCAGTGAACATGCTAATGTGCCCCATACAAAGGAAATACCTAAAGGAAAAGATGAAGAAGAAATGGAGAAACAAAACCAAGAAAAGGATGAGGAAAATATAAAGGTTGTTGATGAAATTCCTTGTCATGATCAATCTGAACATAGCACTCCTCTAGGGAATGTAGAGATAGAGAAACCTGTAGCCCCAGATTGGTTGGAGTAAAGATTAAAACATAAATCCATTATTATGGAGGATGAGACTCCAAGTTGGGACAAGCTATTGGAAAAATGGGGGTAGCCAAAGGAGAGGAAAAGAGGCAAAACTGTCTTCAAGTTTACTCGAGATGAGTTCAATAACATGATTGTCCATGTGGTTGTTCCTCTCGAGAATAAATATAAGAATGAAGTGAGGCCCACATATTACAAAGGATAGACTATGAATTCTGGCCCAACCATGAAGGAGCAAGAGAAAGAAGACTTCCAAGAATCCTCTCAGGAAATTTTGACAAGATTAGATAAGGAGGCTATAGAAAAGGAGTTGCAAAGGAAATTGAGGGATGTGCATAGGTACATTCAACATTTAATTAAATACCTATAGTCTCAAGGCAGTGAAAGCTCTTCATTCCCATAAGTCTTGTTGTCAAAGGAAGCCATTTTAGAAATAGAAAGAGTGAAGTCCTTCACAAAAGATACCCAGGAGTGGCTGCAAAACGTTAGCAATAGGGGATATGAAATGATTTAGAAGGTGCCACCATAGTATGAGAAGTCATCTTTTATCTCTAATGGCATAACATACGTCTTGGAGGATTTTAAGCAACTGTCTAATGATACAGTTGTCAAGGAATTGGAAAGAATTGTGGCAATTTTGGTCGAGACTCTGGTTTAGGGAGGTGTCTTCACTATGTAGGACACTCATAACACCATGAAATGGATAGAGGCAATTAATTTTAAAAATGAACTCAGAATGAAGGCCCCAAAGAATTTGTCCAAGGCAAAGGCATAGGTAAAGGAGGTCTTTGACAGTTGCAACACTTTTCTGGAAATTATTACAAGACAAAAGAAATTCAGACAAAGGGACTTGAATGTCGAGCAATTGCAACATGGTGGCATGAGGTATATTCTCCAAGTGTTGAGGGCCCTATGATTAAGGATCAGTTGGAGGATACTGCTATTTATATATCCTTTCTAGATAAATATCAGGATTTGTATGTTGACTGGTATAAGGAAGAGTTGAAAATAGCCATGGCCAAAATTAATGTTGTTTCTACCCTAACCCCAGTTGACCTAGATCCAATCCTTTCAAGATTAAAAGGAATTAATAGTGAAAATGAGGTAGGTTAAGAAGAGGTAGGCGACCCAGTTTGATGTCCTAAGATAATGTGTCATTAAATGTCAGTTTTTCTTGAGGGACAGGTTGGTGATGCCTTGGATTTCATGCTTAACATGCATTAAATGCTAAAAGTTGACTTTGGGGGCCAACCTCCATTATTTTAATGTATATTTTGAACTTGGGATTTGGAGGGAATGTTTGGCCAACCTACTTGTTTGACTTAATTAATGACACCCTAATTTGGGTGCCCTTGATGTAATTTGTTATAAATAGGGGTTTCTCCCTCATTTGTTAAGGTGAGACATTTTGGAAAAGGTGTTAGAAGTTTAGTTAAGACTTTAGAGAGCTTTGTAATGCTCAGATACTAGAAAAACTCAAATTGTTGCAAATTTTTGATGAAGTAAATATGAAGAACAAATTGTTATTTGGTGATTCTTCATTGTGTTATTCATTTGTGCATGGTTCTTGCAATTCTTGTATTCTAGATTTAGAAGTTTTCTTTAAGTAAGTTACTTTCTAGATAATATTAGGAATATTTATGTTTTAGTTGTGTTCATGGTAGAAAGTATGAATTGTTTGAGCAAACCTTTGGTCCATACTTTTAGCTACTTGTTGAATGTGGGTAGCTATGCAAAGTCAGTGTGGGCCTATATCTTATGTGCTTAGTTCAATTGTGAAGTGTTTTTTCATTTTAATGTTGTATCTAGATTAATGAATGAATGTTTTTCAATCTGAAGATCTCAAATACCTTGGGAGATAGCACTGTTTCTGTAAAACTACAGGACAATCTAGGTTTAGCAAAAACTAGTTTTGAAGGGTTTGGTCCACTTTAGATTCTATGTTGTTTTCACAGCTAATTCTAGTAGTTAGATTAATATTTCTCTAAAACCCTTATCTCTTTTTCTTTTCTTTAAAATATAGTTTAGTTTAGAATCTATAAGCATCAACATCTTGATATATCTGATGAATTCAAGAAGCTCCAACACTTGTATGTAAGGCCCCTTGTGATTACTAGCATTTTCACATTTATCACTAAGTTGTTTTATTGTATTGTCAATCCTTGACATTAGAGACCTTGGAGTTATCTCTTGAGGATTGTTGATAGAGATTTAGCTTTCAAGAGAGATGGGATATCATATTTTTTTTGAGTTGTGCAGAAAACACCATCAACAGGAACGCACAAAAAGAAAGGAATATATCAAATGAAACATCACGAGGGATCATATTATGCACATGAAATTACATAAAGAAACATGAAAATAAAAACAAACCGAAGGACTAGTAAGGCACATGTGAGTCAACCTATAGTAGGTTGTCTGTATCCCAATCTCAGTCAGTTTAAACGGAAGGTAGACAACTAGCCAAAGGGGAAACATCAAGTTCCTTACTAGGACACATACCAAGTTCAACACTCTTATTAGTATATTTTTCATTTAATCTCATAGAAGAGGAAAACAATGAATTCAAATTATTATGCACTTGTTCATCAATCTTAGCAATATCAATGTCATCATCTAGATTAATCACAATAGAGGTCAAATGATAATGTCCATGGAAGATTCTTTCTTATGTTGTGATGAAGATATACACTCATCATGCATTGCTTCAGGAAAGTTTGGAATTTGTTTTTCTTTGTTATTTTCTTCTTTAGCTTATAACATACGAGCAATAGCACGACATCTACACCTACACTCTCTAGCATTCTGATTTTGTTTCAATCTATTGTTAATTTGTGTTTGTGTAATTGTGGGTTTATGAACCATAGGTTTCTTCTCTTCTCTTAAGAGAGGAATGGAAGGAACCACAAGAGGTTGTTCAACCACTTTCTCTTTAGCTTTGTAAACTTGTTTGATTTTAGGAGACACAACGAGATTTTTTTAGTTGTCTCATGGTCTCTTATAGGAAATTGTAGGAGATTTTGTCATAGTTTGCTCTTGGATATTTGGAAGGGCCTTTTTTTCAACCATTGGTTTGTCATGGATAGGTGGCTCAATCACAGGTGGAGGCATATTTCTAAAGGAAAACTTTGCTATGCACTTTGCCTTGAACTATTGATATGCTTTGAAAAATTAATCCTCACAAGGTTGAATAATAGATAACCACCAAGTTGAATATCAAGTAGCACCCATAGAATTAGAAGGTGTTCTTTTTGGAATTCTAATTTTAATTCTAGTAGATACAAATGTGACAAAAAAATTGTATCACCTAAAGTGTTAAATAAAATACTCTTAAGAGCTAGCTTCATGGCTAAATCATGGACAGTTGAATATGCAAAATGATTGAAATATCAAGTAGAGAAATGTTTGTTTGAATCTAGTGTTAGCTTAACTTCTTTTATAAATGAATCCATCTTGTATGTTGTGCCTTTAGGGTCCTATGATATTATTTTAGGAATGAATTGGTTATAGTAGCATAGAGCCAAGGTGGATTGTTTTGAGAAAACAACTAAATGTCCAAATGACTTGGAAAACTCCATTATTTTTTTAGGTTTACAAAATGAAGTAAAAATTAGGAAAATCTCATCCATGCAATTAAAAAGGGTAGGAAGGGTTATCAATTATTTGCTATCAAAATGTTGCAATTGCAAGATGAAAAATAGATAGCTTACCTTGATAACTAGTTTTTCCTTAAATCTCATATTTTGAATGAAATTAGAAGGAAAAAATCCAAAGATCCTAAGAGGTCATTTATCCTAAATTATCCATATTTGAAGGAATTTCAAGATTTTTTTTCTTGAATATCTACTAGGACTAGCTCTCAAAATAGTCTTCAACTTCTCAATTGATTTAATTTCAAGCTATGAATTGATACCTAAGGCACCCTATAGAATTAATATCACTGAGTTAATGGAGTTAAAAGCTCTACTACAAGAATTATTAAATAAAGGTTTGATTAGACCCAGTGTATCACCATGGGGTGCACCAATGATCTTCGTCAGAAAGAAGGATAGAGCACTATATCTTTGTATAGATTATTGTATGCTAAAAACAACAATGATAAAGAATAAGTATCCCTTACCCCATATTGACAATTTATTTGATCAGATGTGTGGTGCTACAGTCTTCTCAAAAATTGACTTAAGATCAAGATACCATCAATTGAGGCTGAAGGAGGAGGATATTTGCAAAACTACTTTTAGGACTAGGTATGGACATTATGAGTTCACTATTCTGCATTTTGGACTAACAAATTCTCAAACAACCTTCATGAACCTAATGAATGGCGTGTTTTGAGAATATCTTGATAAGTTCATGTTGGTATGCTTGGATGAAATTCTCATATCTTTCAAGAACAAAGAAGAGCACTTGCAACATTTGATAATTGTTTTGCAAAAACTAAGAGAGCAAAAACTTTATGGAAAACTATCCAAAAAAAAATTCCTTTCAAAAAGAGATTCAATATTTGGGCCACATTATTTTAGCTAAAGGAATAGCATTTGATCCTTCAAAGATTAAGGTTGTCTTATAATGGCATGCATCTAAAAATGTGAATGAAGTGTGAAGCTTCATGGGTTTGGCTAGTTAGTACAAGAAGTTTGTATCAAAATTTTCAAAATTTTACAACCCCATAACTTCACTTCAAAGAAAAGGAAAGTGGTGAATGGTTAGATAATATTGAAGAAGATTTCCACATTCTTAAGAAAAAATTAATGACTACACCTATCCTTAGAATACCCAACTTGGAAGGTCATTTTGTTGTACTAATAAATGCAATAAATGAAGGTTTGGGTAGAGTATTAATGCAAGAATGTCAAGTAGTAACCTATGAATTAAGGAAATTGTGATTCTATGATCAGAATTATGCTCCTCATAACTTAGAACTAGCAACAATAGTTCATGCTCTTGAAGTATGGAGACATTATTTACTGGGAAAAAAAGTTGAGCTCAAGTTAGATAATCAAGAACTTAAGTACATATTCACTCAGTTGAATCTAAATGCTCACCAAAGGTGATAGTTAGAATTGATATTTGACTATGACTTTGAGATTGGTTATATTAAAGGGAAAGAGAATCAAGTGGTTGATGCACTAAGTTGTCGAAGGCATATGTTTTATATGATCTCAATTCATTTTAGATCTACAAAATCTCATGTTAAAGAATTTTGTAGAAGATCAATTTTATGATCAGGTAAAAGTAGTAATGAGGGAAGATCCTCAAGACAATAAATATGTAGGGTACAAATTTGATTGAAATGAACTCCTAAGACTCAACAAAAGGATGTATATTCTTGCAAAGAATAATTTGATAATTTTCATTCTTAAGGAAGCCCATAATGATCCCTATTATGGACACTTGGGAGTTACAAAATTTATGGTTGATGGAAAACCTCTATACTTTTGGAAAGGAATGAATATTAATGCCACCAAATTTATTGCAGGATGCCTAGAGTGTTAGTGTGTTAAAGTTGAACATCAACATCCAGTGGGATTGATATATCCCCATATGACATTCCAAAATAAAATGGAAAGTAATTAGTATGAATTTAATGCAAGGATTACCTATGTCTAAAAATAAATATGATGAAATTCTAGAAGTAGTTGACAAACTAACTAAAGTTGCACACTTTATACCTGGTAATCTTATTGATGGAGCCCCAGTGATTGCTACGAAATTTATTCAAGAAGTCTTCAAATTACATGGAATTTTGAAAAGAATCATCTTGAATAGGGATGTAAGGATGACTTCAACATTTTGGAAAATCCTATTTTCAACCTTAGGAACCAAATTGAACATAATTTCATCCTATCATTCTAAGATGGATGATCAAATTGAAAGAGATAACCAAGTTCTAGAGGATTTACCATGGATGTATTGCATGGATCAATAATACAAGTGGGAAGAGTATCTGCCAGTAGTTGAGTTTGCATACAATAATTCCTACCATTTGGAAATTAAGATGACACCTTTTAAGGCTTTGTACAAAAGAAAGTGTCAAAATCCCATCAGTTGGGATAAACTAGAGGATATAATTAGCATTGGGGTTGAAATGTTAGCTTAAATGGAAGAATAAATTAAGCCAATCCAAAAGAGATTGGTAGGAGCAAATGACAGGTAGAAAAGTTATGTTGATATCAAATGTACTCTACGAGAATTCTCTATAGGAGACAAAGTCCTTTTAAGAGTGAAACCTCAAAAATATTATATTAATTTTGGCAAGACTCCAAGATTTGAAGGTCCTTTCAAGGTATTTGAGGTAGGTAGCTTGGTTGCTTATAGGCTAGCTCTATCTCCAACTTTAGCTCGAATGCATGATGTTTTCCATGTTTCTTATTTGAAGAATTATATTTCTAGTTTTAATCACATTATTGACTAGAATGCTCTTCAAGTATAGGATTCAAGGGTGGTCATGATCGAGCCTCTTAGGGTGCTTTAGATTCACAAGATCCACCTATGTAATAGAGATATTAAGCAATACAAGGTCCAAAGGGATTTAAGTACTCTGAAGATAGTGCTAATTGGGAATATCCTTACTTATTCAATTAAACTTCATGTTTAACAATAAAAAAATATTATGCTTTTATTTTTTTAAGATTTATGCACCTAATCATCAAGGAAGATGATCTATAAGGGGAGGGATATGTCACACCCCATTTTATTTCACCTTTTTATCTGTGTAATTATGCATTTTAAAATTTTGATCATAAGAACTTGAATGATGAGAAAATAGAAATATAATTTAGCTTTCTTTCATTCTAAAAAGTAGATTTTTATCAAATGATGAAAGATGCTTTAGAAATATTCTATTAATAGAAATATGATTTCTTGTTATAGTATGAATTTATTATGTTGGCATGATTGCTATTAATATAATATTGGACTAACTACCCTTTTTTGGGTTGATGAGTTGTCCATGCAAGAAAAATAATTTCCCCTCTAAGATGAGAAGAAGAGCATCATCAGAGAGAGGATGGTAAATCCAAGAGAAAAATTTAGTTATTAAAATATGAGATCATACATACACACACACTTATGCATTGATAGTCGTTAAGTTGTTTGCTAATTACTTTTATGTTGATCGTTGAATCCATTCACTAATTTTATGTTTTTATATCTTACATGAATATGATTGTATAATTTTTTTCTAACCTTTGGATGATTATTAGTGGTTTTTTTTAATAGATGTTATGTAATTTTCAAGTCAATAATCTTGTCAATTATTCATTTTTATTATGAAGCTCAATTTTATTTGTTAATGTTGTGAGCATTAGAAAAGGATATTAGTGTTATTTTCATTCTCTTTGTTTTTCAAATAGTGTGTTTAATTATAAATAAATATAAGTGTTTCGATGGTCAATATGTATTCATAAACATACATACATACATATATATAAGTATGTATATATATCTATACATATATTCATACATACATGGATGCATATATGTATGTATGTATGTATGTATGTATGTATTCATGTACATGTATTTAATTTTTTTTATGTGAATGTAATTGCTATGCATTTATATTTATATATATAATAAACATGACAAGCTTTATTTAATACATATATATATATATATATATATATATAGTTTTAATCAACTAATGCAAGATTATCTTGAAAGTTTTGTGATTCATATTTGTATTGAAATTAAATTGAAAAGCATGGCCAAAGCCATCAACTTCCCATGCATTAATATCAAATTACATCATATGAACTTGGGATTAATGTGAAGTGAAGGGAGTAATAGATGGACTTTACTATTGAAGTGTTTGGGAAGTTAGTCCTGATGACTTGCATCATGGAGTTGAAATGGTGGAGAAAATAATGAGTGCACAAAGGCATGTAGAAAATGGAGGAGAAAAGAAATAAAGGGAGAAAGAGAATAAAACAAATGGAAAAAGGAAACTTTTATGCATTTGAACTAGCATAGTAAACTAGTATTGGTGAAGGGAGACTCTCCCTCAAACACAACCTTACATAGACAAAAAAATTTAGTAATAACAAGCATGCAAATTTATTATACTTTCATGAAATCATCTACATACATGCAATACAAATATTTGGTCACAAGACCGCTATTACATAAATCTAGGCTACAAATACATGCAGAAAATTAGGCATGCAAGTTTATGAATAGCAATAATGGCCATTGAAAGCCCAATCTTTGTTCTATGCTGAAAAGCAAGGTATTCATCTATCTTCCCATCTAGAATGGATCTCTTTCCATTTGTGACCACTCTATATCATTTTCCACTTTCCAATGAGCTAACACTTCTAGTTTTAGTGTCAAACAAATCCATTTGTCCCTTTTTTGGGCCTAATAAAATTCCCAAATTTTAGTCCAACTTCTAGGAGCCATAACTATTGACTAGGGCATCAAATTGACAAAAATTTTGCACTATTGGAAATCTCTCAAAAAGAAAAAGGTCTACCAAAGGTCTACTAAAGGGAACTTTAGATTTTTGGCCATTTTTTGGGCCCTTATTGAGAAGTTATTCACCAAACCAAAGAGAAATCAAAATAAACATTTCTCTGGGGGATGCAAGATATCTCTTTCAATCTAGATGCTCTTGCATCAAGTATGTGTTCAAACTTTTTATTTATTTTTTTGGTCTTATGAGTTTCAATAGCTTTTTAAATGGAAAATAAAGTGATGTATTTTGCATAGACTCTGACTTTGTATTATTTTGGAATTTTATATAATATAAGAATATTATTTTAATCTCCAATGTTTTAGACATCTATGTAATAAGGGTTTTGATCTTAACTCCTAATGATTTTGGAATTCAATGAAAATCTATAAGCATGTTTTATAACCCTAAGTTATTTTTATCTGTATGTAAACATAGGTTAATTTGTATAAGTGTTGATCCTTTTCTCTATGTATACAAGGTAGTTTTTTCTTAAGAGAAGTATGAAGCAATTTGTATCTATTCAGCCTATTTGTGGTTTACATTTTGTACCTAGTCTTCTATAATACGTGAGTATTGGCTTAGCTTGCTAGGGTATTACAAATATGAGTTTATATTTAACTATCGAGTAGGTTAAACTCCTAGCCTATTTGGCTTTATTTTATGAACATAGATATAATTCTTTATCAAGCCTTTTAGCTCTAATATTTTTACAACTATAGATGTAACATACTCATACTACAAAGTAATTACTTAGGCTTTTACCATAGAAGTAAATATAAACATATGATTAAAAATAGGAATGTAAAAAAAATTATTTCCATACATCATTTATTGCAACATATTAAACAAGAATGTATAATGCAAAACTTTTGAAATTGAACTATATAGATTTCCAACTTGAGAAATAAAACTAAACTTTTCAAAGACAATTCATACATGATATAATTTCAAGTATATAATTTTATAAAATACAATAATGTTACAAGGTCAACTCTTCCTTTTCTAGAAAATGCTTTTGTTTCACAAGCCTTAGAGTTGTCATCTGCAAGAGGGAGAGCATCACCTAAGTGTTTTACCTTCAACCACATATCAACAATCCCCCACACACCTTCCAATTGGAAGTGGCCCCACCCTTAATGAAGAGTATAGAATAAGGAACCCACAAGTATGTCATCTAAGTCTCTAGTGTTATGTCATACATAACCAATTGGCCATACAAATTTATACATCTCTAAGTATAACCAATCTGACTAGATATGCAACATAGATCACAATGAACCAACTAATGCAAGTAGAGAATTTTGCATTAATTTGGACAAAGTTTTGAAATATATCAAACACTTCCTTAAGAAGTGAAATCATAAGTTCGCACACCTCTAACTCAACTTGGAAACCACCTTGACCTAAGGTTTAACACATAATTGACTATTTGACTTACTTGAATGACCTTCCTTAAGGATATTTAATTATAAAATAATAACTTACTAAGTCGATAAACGACTGGGATGGATATGCTTTCCTAAATTTAAACACAGGCATATTAAGTTCTCATAACAACTTGGGACTTGGCAACTAACACTTTTTCAAGTACTTGCATTCAAACCTTGAGAGTAAAATACTCATATTTTCATGCACATAAGGTTTATAATGATAACACATTGTCATCAACTCGAGACACTTTGCCTCACATTTAAGGTATTAACTACTTGTCAAATAAATAAAATATAATAATAATGAACAATAATAAAAGATCACTTCTTCATTAAAATAGTTTAGACTTTTCAATGTCTTTCTTATGGTTCTATTCTTGAGAACACAATAACATTTCTATTTAAATATAATATAAAATACTAGAACCTATTTTGTTCAAAGGAATACTATGTTCAAGTGTTTGAAAATTCTTCAACATATCAATTTATAAAGTTGGCTTTATTAGGTTAACTCGACTAATAAAGCATCAATCTCATCTCTTAATTTCATAATCACATATGATAAATTATCTTTTAAACAAACATATAAATATCTATATATATACTTATATGTTCTCATATATATTTCGTTATGAATGAGCATATGCATATACAAATATAAATGTTTATATCATAAACTAGAATTGTTCTCTTTATGAGAAAATGGAATAAATCTTTCCAAATAACACAACAGCAAAATATGGTGTAGAATGAACTTCTTTCCACATGATATTTCTTAACTCCTCAAATTTTGTAACATACATTCTTCCTTTAAACCTTAATAGTCCATCTAGTTCAAAATAGAACCCATCATACCTCAAATCTTGAGGATTGTTTGAGAGAGCATACTTAACTTGCTCAAAGTAATCATCTCCCATTGACTTTTGTAATACCTATTTTTTGAAGTCTTAGTGAATAGAGATCATTGAGGAAATGTGTCTCCTTCGACTCAAAGCATTTGCTACTTGATTTTCCTTTCCCTTAATATAACTTATCTAAAAATTATAATGAAATATCAACTCTAACCATCTTCTTTTTCGAGCATTAAAATGTGTTTGGGTGAATAAACATTTAAGACCTTGATGGTCTAACCTTAACTCAATTTTTTTTCCTAACAAAAAAATGCTACCACATTTGTAATGCATGCACAACTGCTACTAGCTCAAGATCATGAGGAGCATAATTATACTCATATTTCTTTAACTTCCTAGACTCATAGGCAATAACTCACCCTTCTAGCATAAGCACCCCACCTAATCCTTCTCCTGATGTATCAGTGATAACTAAAAATTGACCTTTGGATCAAGAAATTTTAGTATCAAAGCTAAGGCCAACTTCTTTTTTAGTTGATCAAATGCCTCCCAACATTTTTCTAACCAATCAAATTATTTAGCTTTTCTTTGTAGAGAAGTGATGGGATAGGCAATCTTAGAAAAGTTAGCTACAAAATTTCTATAGTAGCCTGCTAAAACCATGAAACTATGGACTTCATGTATATTTTTCGGTTCATGCATATTTTTTGGTGCTTACCATTCCATAATGGCTTTGACCTTTATTGTATCTACTACAATTCCCTTAATTGAAATTACACGAACTAGATATTATACTTTATACTTCTTTTTGAAAGAAATTACATTTGGAGAGCTTTTCATACAATTTGTGCTCTCTCAAATGTTGAAGAATGAATTACGGATGTTGGAAATGTTCCTCTTCATTCTTATAATATATAATAATATCATCCATAAACACTAGAAAATCTTGTCTAGGCAATCTCTGAATAAATTTTTCATCAAATGCATGAACATTGCAGGGGAATTCATTAGTCCAAAAGGTAATACTATGAATTCATAGTGCCCATACCTTGTTCTAAAGGCTATTTTGTGAATATCTTCATCCTTGAGCCTTAATTGATGGTATCCAGATTGTAGATCAATCTTTGAAAATACTGCTTCCCCATGCATTTGATCAAAAATATCATCAATACATGGTCAAAGATATTTGTTCTTTATTGTTGCTTTGTTAAGCATACGATAGTCTATACATAAGTATAGGATACCATCCTTCTTTTTGACAAAGATAACTAGTGCTCCCCAAGGTGAAACACCGGGTCTAATCAATCCTTTAGCCAATAGTTCTTGCAATTTAACCTTTAATTCCATCAACTCCATTGTGTTCATATGGTATGGTGCTTTGGAAAATGGTTATGAACCTAGAATTATATCTATAGAGAAGTCAAAAGCATTTTTAGGAGGTAATCCAAGAATTTTATTTGAAAATATATCCTCAAAATCTCAAATAAATGGGTAATCTCCATACCAAGTTTTCCTTGATCCATAAGATCCCTATCTTAAATCCCTTGGAGTTTTTGAGACTCATAGTACATTAAGTCATCTTGGAAGATAAACTCCTTTAAATATTCTAACTTCTCCATTTTGACTATGAAGAGTTGACACCCTTTCTGCTTGGCCCTTTTTAGTTGCACAACATATATTTTCCTTAACTTCTCTTGGAGTGTCTTGCAGGAAAACTTTGTCCCCTAGGTCATCTAGACATTCTACTATTTTAAAAAAATAGTCAACTTTAGTCCTATGCCTCCACAACTAGTTTGTTCCTAAGAAAACATTGTAGGAACCTAAAGATGTTACAAATAGGTTCACTTTGGTTGAAAAACTCAAAAGGCCAACCTTAGCTTCAAACAGGCATTGCTCTACCTGAGCTTTTTTCTAGTTAGCATACTCTACTAACCAGGGTTTTGTCATATATCTAGCTCTTCTAGGAAATTTATCTTTAAATATTCTTGGTGCAATAAAAAATTCGACTACACCAGTATCAATTAAAATTGAAATAGGGACACCAAATAATACGCCTATTGTTTCAACTAGAGTAATATGATACTCCATTTGTTAATTATCCAATGTTGCATGGATCCTTTATTGAAATGTTACATGTTGGGTAGGTAAGGGATTACCACGTGGTTGATCTCCTTAAGACTTATTTGAGAATTGATTTGCATAAGATATCATCTACAAGAGAAACATCCTCCAGGAGGTCCTCACCTTTCAAAAGGCTTTCCCAAGTTGTCTCCATTCTTTCTAGAGTTATTGTTCTTCTTCTCACAATTATTTTCACTTTGCCAACTTTGGGTGGTGCATTCATGCCTGTTCTCTTCTTCTCCTTCATGAGATGCTTCAATTTCCCTTTCATCCTACTTCGGCCCCTAACCTCTTGCTCCAAGGTGACAATTTTATCCCTTGTTTCGTTTAAGATTGCCAAAATTTGGTCTAATTTTGCATTAGGATTATCAGAAGGATGGGATACCTTGACTTTCACTAGGGTTAGTTCTAGTTTGTACCATGTTTTTTTTTCTACTTTACCTGAGTTTCAATTTTATGCATCTAATTAGATCCTCTAATTTTGGTGTTGCATTATAAACAATAAACAATACTCATAAAAAATTATGCTTAATCCAATAGAGAAAGATTTGGAAAAATTTCAAAACCTTGTTATATTTATTCAGTGGATTCATATAACATCCTTATTTAGTACCAAAAAAATTGACCATTTGCGACTACAGGTCGCTATCAGATAATGGTAACTCCTCAGGTTCTTACTCACCCTCAAAGTCAACTAGGGAAAAATTGGAGGGTGGATGCACATGCAGGTACTCCTTCATAACCTCATTTCCTATATTAGGTGCATTTAGACCACATCAAAAGGTATTTCCCTATGTGCATATGGTTTAATTGGTTTGATAGGAGGGATGGGTATAATGGCCTTCTTTGTTTCTTTCACCTGTTGTTCCTTTTCTAGCTTAATATGCTTAAGTGCATCAACTAGGGTTTAAGAGTCAGCAAGCCATGCATCCCCTGTGTAGTTTATGTTCTCTAAGATTTTTACCTCCGAAGATGACTACTTTTTATCCACTAAGCTATGCAAGTTTCTAGGTACTGACTGCCTTGCAATTTTCCTCATTCTTACCATTATTGCACAAGAACATTTCAAACATTAGATATTGTTAATGTTTGAGAATACTTTCACAATAAACTCATAGGTCTATGTGTTGAACTTGGTAGCTTTCATACCATATGTAACATACTCACTCATGTTACAAAGTAATTATTTAGGCTTTTACCATATATGTAAATACAAGCATATGCTTAAAATAGGAACGCAAGATAAAAAACATTTTCATACATCATTTATTGCACAAGATCAAACAAGAATGTATTATACAACTTTTTAAATTGAACAATATAGATTTCCAAATTGAGAAATAAGACAAATTTTTAATTACAATTCATACATTATATACTTTCAAGTATACAAGTTTATAAAATACAATAATGTTACAAGGTCAAGTCTTTCATATCTAGAAAATTATTTTGTTTCATAACCCCTAATGTTGTCGTATGCAAGAGGGAGAGCATCACCCAAGCACTTTACCTTCAACCCAAACTGATAGTGCCTCACACACCTTCCAACTAGAAATGACCCTACCCTTCATGAAGAGTATAGAATAAGGAACCCACATGTATGTCATCTAAGTCTCTAGTGTTGTGTCCTACATAACCAATCAACCATACAAATTTAGACATCTCTAACAAAGTATGACCAATATGACTAGATATGCAATCTAAATCATGATAAACTAACTAATGCAAGCAAATACTTTTGCATTACTTGGACCAAAATTTTGAAATATATGAAACACTTCCTCAATAAGTGAAGTCGCAAGTTCACAGACCTCTAGCTCAACTTGGAAACTACCTTGACCTAAGGTTTAGCACATAACTGACTATTTGACTTACTTGAATGACCTTCCTTAAGGATATCTAATCATAAAATAATAACTCACTAAGTCAGTAAATGACTAGGATGGATAAGCTTTCCTAACTTTGAACACCCATGTTACATTCTTGTAACAACTTGGTACTTAGCAACTACCACTTGTTCAAGTGCTTGCATTCAAACTTTGAAAGTAAACTACTCTCCTATTTTCATGCACATATGGTTTATAATGATAACACATTGTCATCGACTTGAGACACTTTGTCTCACATTTAAGGTATTGACTACTTGTCAAATAAGTAAAATATAATAATATTAAACAACAATCAAAGATTACTTCTTCATTAAAATAGTTTATACTTTTCAATGTTTTTCCTTATGGTTCTATGCTCGAGAACACAATAACATATCTAATAAAAATATAATATAATATATCAACTTATTTTGTTCAAAGAAATACTATGTTCAAGTGTTTGAAAATTCTTCAACATGTCAGTTTGTAAAGATGGTTTTATTCAATTAATTCAGTTGAGAAAGCATCAAATTTATTTAATTTCATAATCATGTATCATAAATTATTTTTTACATAAACTTATATAAATATCTATATATATTCTTGCATATATTTCATTATGAATATATATGAAAATATATATATATATATATGAGAATTATTCTCTTATTGAGAAATAGAATAAACCTTTCCAAATAAAACAGCAGAGAAATATCCTTCAACTCTATTTTACATCTCGGTGTGAAAGAAAGATTATTTAAATTATATTTACTAACTAGAAAAATTAGAATAATCTTTCTTATTTTAACTTGTATTATTCTTCAAAATGAATAACTAATCTTCCTCTTTCTAAAATTGAAAATTATAAAGTGAAAACTATAAGCTTACACAGAAATTTTAAATGTTAAAACATGCCTGTGTTATTCTCTCTGCTCCGCACCTAAAGCTCCAAAAATCACAGTCACTGTGAGTGGCACAACTTTCCTTAAGAGCTCAGCTTGCAATGCTGAAGAAAAAACAGACTGACTTTGCAAAATACCTTACAAAAAATATTGAGAACTAACAGCAATAATGGTCTCCCTGCTCAAAGAACAGTCCAATCTCTGTGTATGAATCGAATACAAGAATCAAGCACACAATAGCTAAACTCATAACATAGGAATCTCTGCTTGGATGATGCTACGTACAACCACACCTCTCTGCAATAATTTTATCCAACTCTCCTCTTTGTTACAAACTTTAAGCATAAAACAAATGATAAGGAATAACTTCTCAATTCTTGTCCTCTCCACAATAGTTTCCAAGAAAATTACAGTGCAAAGTCAAAATAATAAGATAGCAACTACACTTTCCTATCGCTGCCTTTTTACAAAACTCACAATAGCAATGGATGCCAAAATGATAATAACATAGTTACAACACTCCTCAAGATAGAGCCGTGAGAAAATAATGAATGATACCAAAGACTCAAGAGTGATATAAATGAGTTTCTCCCTCACAAAACCCGTCACTCCTTTTTTCTCCAAGTTTTGAAAGTGAATCATCCCTACAATGAAGTGTCTTTCCTTTGCTTAAGCCATGGCTCCCTACTAATACATTGGTATTAATTACCAACTATTACCTTTAAGCTTGGTGCCACACTTAAAAAAATTACATTCTAAATACAGTATTCATCTCCTTTACAAGGCGCGGACAAACAGCTTTTATGCTCCCCATGCCACGACTTACATATTGGCTTATTTAAATGCATTTAAAGTCAGTTTAAACCACCACTTAGTGGCTTTCAAAAGTAGTTGGAACTAATGTGCCACTTTATGGCCTTAACAATGGCTTAAATGCCATTCAATTTGCCTTCTTTTAAGCATTCGATGTAGGCTTATTTTCCCCATGAGGCTAGCATTTAAATTACTTTATTGTTTTTTTTTTATAACCATGGCAAATATGCCACTACATTATATATATATATATATATATATATATATATATATATATATAATCGATTATATATCTAACATATCTCTCACACAAACACATACACGTATTTTATTTAATATAATTTAATGATAGTTGTATATGTTGGTTAAGTATAACGAACCAAGCAGGCCTTAGCAAATATCTCTAAGTTTGCCAAACTCAATTTTCAAATATCTCCCAAACGAGTGGCCAACAAACGAGATAAAGCTAATATTGCTTTATCTCCTGCACTTTGGGCTCTGCCAGACCCAAGAGGGTATTCCCACAATGCTAAACAGACAACTCATTTCAACAATTTACACATACATTGTATATCAAGCCAGACAAATTCCCATTTGTTGCAAATAAGATGAAATCAAGCACAAAGGTGGTGATTCTTTGAGTTAATTAAGCATCTTAAGCTGAGAATGCAAAATAACAACAAATAATAGGTGAGTCGATGATTATTTCAAAATATTTCTCTTAAGTTGAAAGACTGAAACCCCAAAAAGGTCAAATGAGTTAAAGACTAGTGCCATTATCTATGGGTTAGGAGTCTACGTAAATTGAAACATAAGGTGTGTTTAATTCTGAGCAATTATGATCTAGTGATATCACCTTGCAATTTACAAACCAATGACTGAATACTAAAGACTACTTATCAAATCTGAATGACTTCATATAAGAACCCATGATCTAATTTAAGTATTTTAACTCATTCCATGAACAAGAACTAAAACCAGATCACATATCAAAGCATACACGATGACAATTAATGAAATGATCATTGATCAATATTTTCATTAATAATTCCAATACAAAACCAAAGGGAGAGACTATAGACTCAAGACATTTTCATTACTATTCAAATATACTCAAAAGCCATACATTTTACTAAATTTACTGTCCAGACTTAAAACTTTAGACAAAGACTCAACCTATCTACTCTGTGTTTTACTAATTCTCTCAATGTAGCTCCAGAATTTCAACAAAAGATCTACGCAAATGGCCCTGGATTCCCCTTTATAGAATAGGGGAGCAAAACAAGCCTCATGCCAAGTGTACACATGTCCATACCGAATTGGACTGCTAGAAAGCATATTCCATACTTTAGTTATATTTGCAATTATCAAAATGGAGGGAATACACATAAGATAGAATATTTACATTTGCAATAAAGTGCAACTTTTCCACTTCAAAATATATCAAAAATAGTGCATCAAATTCATCAAGCAAAATGACAAAATGGCGTAGCTCATATATGAGTCAACATCTCTGTCAACATCCTAAATCATCAGTAACCAATACTTCCTATGAAAAACATGTTCTAACTTTGTAATTTCTAAGGCCAAACTTGTACAATACATGACCAAATATATGTTTCACAATCCAAACTTACCAACATACAACCTTCCCCATTCCTCATACTCCTCCTCAGATGGCCATTCAAAATACATTGTCTTATCCATGGCTTTCCTATAAGGGGAATACTTGGTTACAACTGCATTGGATTCCTTATCGAAATCCTCCAAGAAATTTATGAGAAACGTCAATCTCCCCAAGGTGTTGTTGAAGGCATCAATATTAACATCTTTGCAAATTTCATTTACATGAGATTCAACAACCTCATCCAGCTCCTTCTTCCATGCTTGTAATGGTTTCACCTCATAATTAGACACCTCAATATCTAGTAATGGTGCTAAATCAGTCTGGGTATATTGTGCTATCAACTCAATTATCTTCTGTTCCAATGGAGTTGCATATCCCTAAAACTTTTGTTCACTTAATTCACACAAAAAGTTATAAACTAGAAGTGCTATGGGGTACTTATCTTCATGTTGTCCTAATCCCACCAAAATCAACTTCAATCTCTCAAATCTTGGGACCCATTTATTCAGAGTTGGTATGGCCAACAATTTATCCTTTTGTGTCAACCTCATGGCACATAACATCAAAGCATAATTGTCATGCACACTATTGAGTCTTTCCTTTATTTTATCCTTCAAATGTTTTAGAGAGATGTTGACAACCTTTGATATATTCTCATACATTGTATTTTGAGAATTTTCTAGCAACTTATTGTATACCTCAATTTGTAGGAACAGTTGGTCTTCATCAAAAGAACTAGAGCTTAGTTTACTTGTTTCCTCCTCTACAATTGGTTCATACCCTAGATTATGTGGTACTACTGCTAGAGCCTAATTATGAGATGAGGGTTGCACAGATGTCACTAGAGAAACTAAAGATGGTTGAATTGAGCTAGGATAAGCTCTCTCTCCTTGTACTTCCATTCATTGTTTGTAGAGTGCCAATTTAGTTTCAAGTGTAGCCACTTTATGTTGGCTACTATCATAGTCCTTCAAGATTTCACTATATTTAGCTCTGAGATTATCTCTCTCCAAGGTAATACCTTCCACAGTTGACCGAGTAACCTTGGAAACATTGACAACCATATATGCAGCTTCCAAGGCTAGAGTATCAACAACTCTTTTTACCAACAGTTGTCCACTAAGCTCTAACGACTCTGCCAGGATTGGCTTCCTAGATGCTGAAGACAACAACCAAATTGAATATGCATCCCAATCCTTGTTGAAGGTTGAACCTCAAAAGGCCATTTCTAGTTCTTCCTCATTCTGCACAAGAGGTCTCTCAACCCTTCTTACAACATCTAAAACAATAGCATCAATAATGTTCCATTCCGGAAATAACAATACACCACTCTTCTTTACAAGTTCTCTGCCTTGTTGGGAATTGATCTTTTTAAATTCATTCTTCATAACACTTCTTACATTTTCCTCAATGACATTTTTAGGTGATTCAGGATGCAAGATTCTTTCTATAGCTACCCTTTCTGCATATTCTGTAATCTTGGATTTCCACCAGAAGTCTTGAAATGTAGAAGTCTCAAGAAATGCATCATCTTCCATAAATTCTTTGTTGGCCTCTACCCTTAATTCATTTATAGTATTCAATCCACAAATATCAAGCTTCCCTAAACTGAGGATGCTTTTTCCTAAACTTGAAGCAATTTCTCATTCATGAGGGAGCATCCCTATCTGCATTTCTTCAGGGGTAACAAAGATATCATCTTCATCGATGTCAAAATAATCAACCAATCCTTTTGTTTCAATTATTTGCTTCTTCTAAGGTGGTTGCTCAGGTGGAACAAAACTCTCAGGAGGTGAATCGAGATCTATTAAAAGTATAGAGGCCTAAGGAGGAGAAGTTGGCGCAACACTCTTGGGAGAGTCTACCTTTGGTTCTTCAACAAAGACAGGGGTCATTGAACTTCTTTCCTCACTCACCATTTTCCTCCTCTTGGAATAGATCCTCAACTATTTTGGTGGTTGATATGTAGGCCTCTCCTCTAATGTTGTTTCAACACTTTCTTCAACCATCATGGCCTTTCCTTTATCAAGAATTTCCCGTTGCTCTCTCAAAACACCAACAATATTCTCAAAATTATCCATAACATACATGGCCCTGTTGAAATCACCATGCACATTTGGTAGGGGATCATATTGAGGATTATTCCCCTTCTTAGCTTCCACCATCTTTCTATAAGCCAGGTACTTGGCTTTTCTTTCATCTTGTTCCTCAAAATTGAAGAGATTACTGATGATATCCTCAGAGAAATCAAAAGCATGTGCAAAATTACCCATTTTATTATCCAATTTGAGCTTATTAACGAAGCCTTCAAGGTCACAGTTTCTTGGGCTCATAGTCATCAAGTCATAAGGAGTTAGAATATGTTTGAGTTCCTTCAATTCCCCTTTTGTCACAATATAATCTGCAAATATAGTCTATTCGGGGAAGAAATATCCCTTGTTGACTCGGGTAGGTGTGCTTCTTGTGCTGCTCCTAATTGTCGCATAATCTTGAGAAAACCTATTCTCAAAGGAACATCTACTGGTAGAACATGTGGGCTCAAACCACTATCATATATTCTAAAGATTGTCTTATCATGATACAAAATTAAATCTCCCCAGTTGTGGCTCAAATTTAAATCTGGCCTTAGTTCTCTAGGCCTCAAGAATTCATGGATTTCCTTGGGAATTCTAGGTGGTTCATATATCAAGGCTTTCCTTACCCTAGAGGAAAAATCAATTATGAACATCACAAAGTTCTACCTCATGTCATCTTTATCCAGGATACAGGTCCAACATTGAATAGGTAAGTCAACATCATCCCTATGTCTTTCGAATTTAATTTCCTTCTCATAGACTTTTTGTCCATTATATAGGAACATATGCATCAACAATGAATACCATCAAAACTTCACCCATTGTTTCCCTTCTTTCAATGCAACCAAACCCTCATGGATGTGATCAGCTAGATATGTTGCATAATCATAAACAATACTAGGTGTTGCATATGTGTAGCCAGGTAGCTATCTAGTGGGTTGGCACCTACAATTTGGTAGAAAGAAAACACAGTCTTCTTGAAGTAATTGGAAAAGTAACTCATAGGGAAGGGTTCAAGCCCTCTATCATCAATCTTAATCTTCCTTCGCTAGTTCCCAGTTCCAACCACTATAGTATGTAGAGTTAACATTTTTGACCTTATGAACACCCTAGTATTGTTGTGCTCTTCTTTGATAGTATCCATATTCAAAGGAAGCATGTTTGAATTCCTCTGAAGTAAGTCAAAAACCTTTTCAATCTCCTCACTGGTTATTTTTACCATAACCACCCCATCATACGCTCTAACTCCCTTGGAAATTGGGTCATACTTTGATGTGATATCCTTCAAAAGGTCCACATCCACATATACATTTGGAACTATTGGTTTTCCCATATTCAAATTCCATGGGTTGCTGAAAGGAGGCCCAAGGTTTCTATTTCCAAACCAATGTTGAAACATCTAACATCCTGTGTAAGGTGTCTCAGAGTCCTTGATGAAGCATTCCTTGTCTATTAAACCTTCCTTCAATGTATGGTCTCAGAGCAGGAGTCTTCCCTCATGTTTTTTACTAGTGGACTGGGGTAACAAATCAATTATATCCTGTGATAACATTCTAGGTTGGGTAGAGGAAGAGGTACCTTGAGTTTTGGGAGCCATGAGCTTGGGTATGCAAGAATTTTGTTAAAGGGTTTCAACTTCTCACTCCTAATTTTAATTTATGACCAAGAATGAGGGATATATTTGGGGAATTCATAGAGCTATGGCTTTTAAACTCATATATTAACCCTAATTTCAAAGCAATGAAAGCAAAATGACAAAACACACTTGCTTTAAAACAAATTAAAAACAAGCCCTAACTCAGAAAACCGAAAAGGCATGGAATTGTGTTTATGGTACTTACCACTTTCGGTCATGACAAAACCCTAATACTAGCTTAGACAATTTCTACAATTTGTTTCTTGCTCCTTCTATTGTCTTGGACATGTCTTCAATTCTCATATAAGCAAGTGTTGGTCTCATACACAATTTTGAGGAAAGCAGCATGAGTTTACAAGTCACCTTGGCCATTAATGTTCATTCGTGCAAAGCAAAAGAATTGCAATGGGCATACTTGCAAATTTTGAAAACATACCATTGATCCATAGTTGAGCTAGGCATCTCGGATGACTCAGATCAAGTCAAACTCATTTGGATTCAAAATACAGCTCTAGCTCAAACGGACATCCAATAGGAAATCGCTAACAGGACCTTTCCCATGCATAAGAGGTCCCCACACACTAGTAGTTGTAGATCGCATGTGGCAACATCTCGTGGGTCTTGCCCCTTTTAAAGAGCTTGCATCTTTCTTTCGTGAGCCAATGGGGAATGGCTGCGATCATCTTTGTTTTCCCATTCACCGTCGTCGATCTCAAATTTTTGGGGGCATAGAGGAGATACATCATTCAGTCCCACATACACATGGCATTATTTTTCCAATCCCATAGTAATTAAACTTTGTTCACTTCAAACAAGCGGGATAGCAAGGAACAATTATGATTGAATCCTATGATCTCACGATCATTCAACCTACACAAACACTTAACATTCAATCATAAAAAGGGGCCACAACTAGGCCGATGAGAACTTACCCCTTAGGAATTTATGAATTAAACATAAGTCATTCATATTCAGAGATTAAAGGTTAACATGGGAATATTTTAAGATGTTATACAACCGGGGATGACCGAATAGCTCAAAATGAGGGCCCAGTAGAACAACGTAAAGCCATGACTTGAGAGGTAACTCATATTATTGGTAACCAAACCAACAATTCAATAGAGGAATAAAACATCTGAATACAATCAGGGGATTTTGAATGACAAGTTTATTCAAGTAAAACCCAAAACCCTGTGCAATCATCACACAATGATGATTTTTTAGAATAAAAGGCCTAAAAATATCAAGGATGTTTTGGGGGTCTAACAGTGGCTCATTCTCGGGGATGCATACCTCTGGTGGGTATGGCAAGAAACAGATCTCATGGTGGAGCAGACCAAACACAGAGGGATCAAAAATAGCAAGAGCTCACCCGGACAAGGCAAGCAAACACAACAAAAAGAAAACACACCAAACCATATATACTCAATGTATAGAACTATACAATGTATGTGGAATTCAACCTATTTCAAGAGAAATAGGGTTTTAGGAACTATCCATGTACTGGAAGTTCCAGAAATTCACATATGAGTGACTATAAAAAGTATGAATCTTCCCCATGAACATTTGCAACTAAGGGCCAAACCACAAGGGATCAAACTTCCCATGTTTTCCTTTATCTTCCAGTCTAGCATTCCACATCAATACTATACATCCCACCTCAAATTTTCTTGGCATAGCTCACTTGTCATGTAAATATTTAACTTGAAGTTGCATCTTTTCATTTCTCTTGTGTGCTTCTCTTCTCATCTCATCAAGCTCAGCCAACTCATTCATCCTATTTTGCATCTCATCATAAATTTTAGTATCATATTCCTGAACAAACTTATACATTTTCAATAAATTATTGTGTGGGATCCTAGCCTCTACTCCATACATACCAAGTTGAAAGGGGAATTCCCAATGGCCTTCTTGACAATTGTTTTATCTGCCCATAATGCTAATTGCAATTTTGAATCCCAAGCCCTCTTATTCTTATCAAGAACTCATTTAATAATCTTCATGAGGCTTTTATTACTAGATTCAGCTTGTCCATTTCCTTAGGGATGATATGGAGATGAATATGATACATTTATACCATGCTCATTGCAAAAGTCCATAAATTCTTCTAATCTGAAGCACGTTGCATTGTTTGTGACAATTCTTTCAGGAACACCAAATTGACTTAAAATGTTCTTCATTAAGAAATCAATAACTACTTTTCTAGTCGCCTTCTTGGTGGGGATAGCCTCAACCCACTTTGTGAAATAATCGGTATCAACCAAAATCCAAGCATGTCCTCCACTCGATTTTACTGCCATCTCTCCAATTAAGTCAATTCCCCACTGATGAAAAGGAATTGGTGTTGAAACTAGTATGAGTGGTAAATTCCTTGAGAATTTTAATTTTCTTGTAAATTTCTGACAAGCATCACACTTTTGCACAAGTCAGTGTGCATCCTTAAATATTGTAGGCCACCAAAACCCAACTCTCAAGATCTTGTTTTCTTTTGTCTTGGTTGTATAGTGACCTCCACACACTCCTTTATGCATTTCAATAAAATATTTTACTTGATCACCATCCACACATCTTAGGAGCACACCTTTTGGGCTCCTCCACTAGATTTCTCCATCAATAATAACATACCTGATTGCATGCAACTTCAAGGTTCTTCTTTCATTCTTAGGCATGTCATCCGAGCACTTCATGGTCTGCAAGTATTCAACAATTCTTCTGTACCAACCACACGTTTGCATATCACCAATGGGAGAAACATTTTCCAATTCTACCTCATTGATTTGTTTAGCTTCCATATTGGAATCAGCCGTAAGTTTAGCCAGACCTTGTCCCCTAAATAACTTTGTAATCTAAATATCTATATTGAATTCTTGAATCATGTTTATCCATCAACATCTTCATCCTATGGTTTCTTGTTGAGTAAAGATATCCTTGACCATTGCACTTGGAACATAAGCCACCACTGTGGCACTAGTCAAATAGGCCTTAAAATTCTTAACAACCTTCACCAAAGAAAATTCTTGTTTCTCAATGGTATCATATTTCAACTCGGCTGCTTGCAAAGATTTACTGAAAAAAGGCAATTGATTGTTCTTACCCCTCATCATTTTTCTACAACAGAACTCCAGCCACAATGTGAAAAGAGGAAAACATAAATAATTGAAATGGCTTAGCATAATCTGGAGTCTTCAAGACAAGTGCAGCTTTAATAGCATCTTTAATAGCTTTAAAAGCTTTAAGAGGCTCTTTTGACCATGCTACCTTTTCTCCTTTTGAGCATCTTAGAGATAGGTCTAACTATTTCTGCACAATTACTAACAAACCTTCTTAGAAAATATATCTTCCCAAAGAAAGATTGGATACCTTTGATATTCCTTGGCGGTGTGATCTTATCAATGGTTGATACTCTTTTAGGATCAATCTTGATTCCTTCCTTTGAGACAATATGTCCCAACAATTTCCCCTCCTTAATATGAAAGGACACTTTTGGGGATTTAGTGAGAGGCCATAATCTAGAGCTCTAACAAATATTCTCTCAAGGTGTGAGCAATGATCTTCCTCCTTACTATGGGCAATGAGATCATCCTGGTAGATAGCAATGAATAAATCTATGAGATCAGCAAAAGCTACATCCATAGCCCTTTGAAAAGTGGCATCAGCATTTATCAAACCAAATGGCATCCTAACATAAACATAAGTCCCCTAGGGGGTTGTAAAGGTTATTTTATACTGCTCAGATTCCCTTACCATAACTTGGTTGTTACTAGAAAATCCATCCATCATAGAAAGTAATTCACAACCAGTGACCTTCTATAGCATTGCTTCCATGTTGGGAAAAGAGTAATTATCTTTTAAGGATGCAACATTTAGGTTCCTAAAATCTACACATAATCTTAGATCTCCATTCTCCTTTCTGACAAGAACCAGATTAGATACCCATGAAGAATGTCTTATTGGTTTGATAATTCCTCCATCACTTAATTTAGTGATTTCCTCTTGCATCTTGGGCCTTAAGGTAGGGTTAATAGGCCTGTATTTCTATCTAAAGGGATTTGTGTCAAGATTTAATGGAATTTCATGTTGAAATAAATCCTCTTTATAGGCTTTCAAATCATCATAAGACTAGGTGAACACATGTCTATACTTTTGCAGCAATTCAATTAACATGGTCCTGACACATGGCTTCAATTTCTTCCCTATGTATACCTTTTTAGGGGCGATATCCATTCCCAAGTTGATTTCCTCTAAGTCTTCTTTATGTGCACTCGACTGCTTAACATTAGATACATCAGGGCCATCAAAAGCCTACTCAAGTGCAACTAGACCCTTAGGAATTTTATTGGTCTTAAGTTGAATTACCTCATTACCAAATAATGTCTCCTTTCCATCCACTTCCACCACATGGGCACTAAAGTAAATTTCTTGATTCTCATATTCATCCACACAATGTAAGAACCTCAGTACGTAACTATCATTGAACACCTGCCAATTGCAGATGTTATCGAGTACCATTGGTCTGGTTTGTACTTCAATCCTTGAAACACCATCAAAAGTTACATCATCAAGCTTGATAGAAATATTGGCCCAAAAGCATCAAATGATTCAATAGTGTCCCATACTTCATTCCTATATTGCCTAATTCTTTTATACTTTGCAACAAATATGGACCTAACTTGGGATATCACTAGCTCTAAATCTCCAAATACTTTTAACATTTTTATTCCATGCTTAGAAGCTAACTTCAAGTCGAGTAGAAGGGCTTCATACTCAGCCACATTGTTAGTACATAAAAATTGTAGCAAGAAGGAATATTTAAACATGTTACCTTGAGGTGAGATAAGAATGACCCCAGCACCAAATCCTTCTTTGGAACATGCTCCATCAAAATAGAGCATCCACAAAGTATCTTCCTGGGGTGTCTATGCAATTTCCTTAGCAATTGGAGTAAGATTAGCTTCCTCCTCTTCTTATTTCAACTCTTCTAAATGGAAGCTGTCAAGGCCTATGTCCACAACATTTATCATTGGGGGTTCCTCTAAGTCTTCAACTAACTCAATCATATGTCGAAATCTAGATTCCCTAATAATTTTAACATCTTTTTGGTCAATGGAAAAAGTGGCAAATGATAAATCACATTGCATACTTCCCCCCATAGAGGCACACCATTTTCTAGATAGCAACATCCCATAAGTTGGGGGAATGTCTACTATTGTAGCACTCATGACTAGATCCTTCTCAAGGAATGCAACTAACCTATATGGAACCTCATAGATCACACCAACGACAATAATCTCCCTTGAATCCATGGCATAAAATTTTCCATATGTACTATCAACCTTCAAACCCCTTTCCTCTATGATCTTAACAAGCATGATATTATTTGAAGCTCTAGAATCAATCATACAATTCCTGAGTATCTTTCCATCAATAATCAAACTTAAAAAGGAAGGGTTGACCAAATTTGGTTTTGTTGTGATGGTAGTTCCCATATAGATCTCAGGGTTTTCATTGATAGTAGATTCTATTTCAATTCCTTTTGCTTGAATAGCCATTGTATTAGGAATATCAACTCCCATGTTATGCTTATTTCCCCTGCAATACTATTGATGATGGCCACAGTTTTATTTTTATGATCAATTCTCATCATCTCAAGGAGTGGGACTATGACCTAGATCTGGGATAAAACTTGAAACATATCAATGGGTGACTAACTAGGCATCTCAGGAAACACCATATTCTAAGGGGCCTCTTTATCAATTCTCTTGTTAACAACCTCAGAGGTCAACTTCGATTCTTTGGTCTTTTGATTGTGAGGTGTAACTTCAGCACTAGCCTTGACTTTACTACCTTTCTTTTCCCAGATTTTTACTTCTTTTAACTCCTTAGGCTTAGTTTCTTCCTTCTTATTCTTCTCCTCAAATCCCTTATTATCTACACTCCCTTCCTTTATTAATAAACCTCTAGAGTTGCCCTAATTACCACTCACCACTTTGTTTCTCAAGTGCAAGTCATTTCATGCTTGAGCCCTTGCAGCCAAAGCAGTTGTATATCTCTTGATTTCTTCATTCAAAGGTCTTCTCAAAGAGAAGTTTAAATTTTCAAGGTTGTAAGTAGTATATTTGTCTTCTTTTTCCTCATTTGAGAACACTTGCTACTAGTGCATATTTTCTTGTTTTCTCTTTATATCTGCATCATCTGTATCAACATCATCACTAGAAGAATAACCACCATACTCCAAGTTTGACCTAGTCATAAACACATTTGCTAACTCATCTGGATTGTGCAAGGAATGAGATTCCCCTTGATCTTGGTGGTCTTCTAGCATAGTTTTGGCTACAACACACTATTGTGAGGTGTGAGGCATTTCACAGATTTCACACCATGGCAAATCTTCAACTACATTAGTAATATTCTTGTGTAGAGGGTCAAATGTAACTTGATAATTCTTCTATTTATTTTGAATTGGCTTACCGTTATGCCAATTTGTATGATAAGGTAAATCTTGAAGTCTAGGAGGCTTATCATTTATTATCATCAAAGGGTGCAACCTTACTGGACTTCTCATTTTGAGCTTTAGAATTCCTTGAGAATTTAGGGTCGTCTCTTCTTTCTACCTCACTAGAAGCTCTTCTATTATTTTCTATATTCACAACCATCTTATATGCTTCAGGTTAGGTTTGTGGATTCTTGTCCCTTAGTAAGTAGTACATCTTAGAATCATAAGCATTGCAATATATTACTAAACAGGCATCAGGGTTTGGTCTCAAATAAGTAGGTACTCTATTCATAGAATTTTCAAACCTCGTGTTGAATTCAACAACAGATTCATTATGTCCTTTGGTGATCAAACTAATCCTAGATTCAGATTGAATGACTTCAATAACATCACCAAAGGATTGCATAGAGTACTTCATCGCTACATCGATCATTTTTGACAAGATTCAGGTAACCAGGGATGTCAAAACACTATTTCCTATATCGATCATTATGAGGTTCCAGCTCGGGACACCTATCCCAATTAGTATCCTTTTATGCATCACTTTTCTTGCTACATTTGATTAGATTCCTTACCTTTCCCATTTCTTCTACTACCATTATTCTTATCCTTAATCTCTTCTTTGTCATCAAAGTAGGAATTAGTGCTCTTATTTCCACCTCCTTTATCACTGTCTCCCCCTCCACTAAGAATATGTCCCCCAAGATTTTTTTCATGAGATGCCCTATCACTTTTTTGAGAACTTAAAGGCTCTAGGATGGGGATCGACATCTTGAGGAAAGCAATTCTTCTAGACAATTCTACATTATTTGTTTCTATCTCTATCCTCCTCAATTCTTCTTGCAATTTCTCGCCCTTCAACTGCAACTTCAAAGTTTCAGGGTCTAAAGGTGCATTAGATGGATTTGGATTGATTTCAAGAATGATAATAGATGCTTTTGTGGATGAGATGAGGGTATTTGTGTTGGCATTGGTATCAAGAGGATTGGAAACATTTTGGTTAGAGTGGTCGGCAACCCTTTTCCCACGATCTATAAAGGATGTCTTCTTAGGAAAATCTAAGGATTTGATAGTAGCAATGGTTGATGTATAAGTACTAGCAGTAGAATTTCCCATCAGGACTGTGATTTTTGGGGTTTTAGGGAAAATGTGGGCTGCTAGTTTAGCAACTTTATCTTTAATATTATTTTCTCTAGTATCCTTTTCTAAAACTACCTTGTCATGAGTAGCCTTCTCAAAGGCTCTTTGCTTAGCGTGTTGTTCTCTCATCTTTTTTAATATTTCCTTTTTCTCATTCCTTTCTAGTTGCTTTTCCTTAATTCTATCCTCCTTTTCCTTCTAGGCTCTTTTCTCCACTTGTTCAACCAACCATTCGGCTTCCTCATCCAAAGCTTTAATATCATGTTGACATCTTCCTCATCTTCAAGGAAATCCCCATACTCACTCTGTGTTGGAGTATCGAATGCTTATCCACAACTTCCTCCCCTATGAAGGTAAGTGCTGGTGGATTAGTATTTTCTCCTCTAGGATTAAAGTTTCCCCCATGAAATATGGACCCCATCCCAGGTGTAGGTGGATCTGAAGGTGCTTTACTTTTACCCAAGAATTCCCACTTATCTTCTTCTCTAGAAATCCCAAGATTATCAAATGCTTTCTCAACAGGGAAACTGCCTTGTCCTCCCTCAATTTCCCCACTATTACTTGAATATTTACTAGTATTTGCACTAATTACTTAGACTTATCAGATTCTGTAGGTTTTTTCTTCCATAGAGGTCGTTTATCCTTTGCAAGCTCAAATTCTGCTCTCTATTTAGAATTCCTCTTTTTCTGACTTATGGTTTTCCTCATGATGCTTGTCGAGTTGTTCAATTTCTCCTTATCAAGTTCTTTAAAATGTGTACTTGTCACACTGGTGTGAGTAAATTCAAAGTCACGAGCCAAAACACTGGGAAATAAGATTTGATTGTATCTAGACTTGCTATTTGCAACTTCAAAAAAAAATTGAACATAACTTGACCTAAGGTGAAAGAACTAGTTAGAAGTTGACGCATGAACAAAAAATGGCATATAGACTTTCTAAGAGTGAATGGAAACCTAATTCAATAGATAATGATAAAGACTTGACTCTGACTGTACTGTATCTACACTCAGGATTCTAGATTTTATGAAAGCTTCCCTAGCAGAGTCGCCTTTCTGTTGGTTAATTATAACAAACCAAGCAGGCCTTAGCAAATATTTATGAATTTTCCAAACTCAATTATCAAATATTTGCCAGACGAGTGGCCAAAAAATGAGATAAAGCTAATATTCCTTTATCTCTTGCACTTCGAGCTCTGCCAGACCCAAGAGGGTATTCCCACAATGCTAAACAGACAACTCATTTCATCAATTTACACATACATTGTATATCCAGCCAGACAGATTCTCATTTGTTGCAAATAAGATGAAATCAAGCACAAAGGTGGTGATTCTTTGAGTTGATTAAGCATCTTAAGCTTAGAATGCAAAATAACAACAAATAATAGGTGAGTCAATGATTATTTTAAAAGATTGCTCTTAAGTCAAAAAACTGAAACCCCAGAAAGGTCAAATGAGTTAAAGACTAGTGCCATTATCTATGGGTTAGGAGTCTATGTAAATTGAAACACAAGGCGTGTTTAATTTTAAGCAATTATGATCTAGTGATATCACCTTGAAATTCACAAACTAATGATTGAATACTAAAGACTACTTATCAAATCCGAATGACTTCATATAAGAATCCATGATCTAATTGAAGTATTTTAACTCACTCCATCAATAAGAACTAAAAATAAATCACATATCAAAGCATACACGATGACAATTAATGAAATGATCATTGATCAATATTTTCATTAATAATTCCAATAAAAAACCAAAAGGAGAGACTATAGACTCAAGACATTTTCATTACTATTCAAATATACTCAAAAGCCATATATTTTACTAAATTTACTATCTGGACTCAAAACTTTAGACAAAGACTCAACATATCTACTCTGTGCTTTTCTAATTCACTAAATGTAGCTCTAGAATTTCACCAAAAGATTCGCACAAATGGCCCCGAATTCCCCTTTATAGAATAGGGAAGCAAAACAAGCCTCGGGCCAAGTGTACACATGTCCATACCGAATTGGATCACTAGAAAGCATATTCCATACTTCAGTTATATTTGTGATTATCAAAATGGAGGGAATAGACATAAGACAAAGAATATTTACATTTGCAATAAGGTGCAATTTTTCCACTTCAAAATATATCAAAAATAGCACGTCTAATTCATCGAGAAAAATGAAAAAATGGCGTAGCTCATATATGAGTCAACATCTCTGTCAACATCCTACATTATTAGTAACCAATACTTCATGTGAAACATATGTTCTAACTTTGTAATTTATAAGGCTAGACCTGTATAATACATGACCAAATATATGTTTCACAATCCAAACTTACCAGCATACAACCTTCCCCATTCCTCATACTCCTCCTCTGATGGCCATTCAAAATACATTATCCTATCCATGGATTTTTTTTAAGGGGAATACTTGGTTACAACTACATTGGATTCCTTATTGAAATCCTCCAAGAAATTGATGAGAAACGTCAATCTCCCTAAGGTGTTGTTGAAGGAATCAATATTAACATCTTTTCAAATTTCATTTACATGAGATTCAACAACCTCATCCAGCTCCTTCTTCCATGTATGTAATGGTTTCACCTCATAATTAGACACCTCAATATCTAGTAATGGTGCTAAATCAATGTGGGTATATTGGGCTATCAACTCAATTATCTTTTGTTCTAATGGAGCCACATATCCCTAAAACTTCTATTCACTTAATTCACACACAAAGTTATAAACTAGAAGTACTATGGGGTACTTATCTTCATGTTTTCCTAATCCTACAAAAATAAACTTCAATCTCTCAAATCTTGGGACCCATTATTCAGAGTTGGTATGGCCAACAATTTATCCTTTTGTGTCAACCTCATGGCATGTAACATCAAAGCATAATTTTCATGCACACTGTTGAGCCTTTCCTTTATTTTCTAATTCAAATGTTTTAGAGAAATGATGACAACCTTTGATATATTCTCATACATTTCATTTTGAGCATTTTCTAGCAGCTTCTTGTATACCTCAATTTGTAGGAACAGTTGGTTTTTATCAGACAAACTAAAGCTTGTCTTACTTGTTTCCTCCTCTGCAATTAGTTCATGCCCTTGATTATATGGTACTACTGCTCGAGCCTAATTATGAGATGAGGGTTGTACATATGTCACTGGAGAAATTGAAGATGGTTGACTTGAGCTAGGATACACTCTCTCTTCTTGTACTTCCCTTCTTTATTTGTAGAGTGCCAATTTAGTTTCAAGTGTAGCCACTTTCTATTGGATACTATCATAGTCCTTCAAGAGTTCACTATATTTAGCTCTGAGATTGTCTCTTTCCAAGGTAAGACATTCCATAGTTGATTGAGTAAACCTGGAAACATTGAAAACCATATATGTAGCTTCCAAGGCTAGAATATCAATAAATCTTTTTACAAACAGTTGTCCACTAAGCTCTGACGCCTCTACTAGGATTAGCTTCCTGGATGTTGAAGATAATGACCGAATTGCAAATGCATCCCAATCCTTGCTGAAGGTTGAACCTTGAAGGGCCATTTCTCGTTCTTCCTCATTCTACACAAGATTTCTCTCATCCCTTCTTATAGCATCAACGATGTTCCATTCTAGCAATAACAATACACCACTCTTCTTTAAAAGTTCTCTGCCTTGTTGGGCATTGATCTTTTTAAATTCATTCTTCATAACACTTCTTACATTTTCCTCAATGACATTTTTGGGTGATTCAGGATGCAAGATTCTTTCTATAGCTACCCTTTCTACATATTCTGCAATCTTGGATTTCCACCAGAAGTCTTGAAATGTAGAAGTCTCAAGAAATGCATCATCTTCCATAAATTCTTTGTTGGCCTCTACCCTTAAGTCATTTATAGTATTCAATCTAAAGATATCAAGGTTCCCTAACCTGAGGATGCTTTTTCCTAAACTTGAAGCAATTGCTCATTCATGAGGGGGCATCCCTATCTGCATTTCTTCAGGGATGACAAAGATATCATCTTCATCGATGTCAAAATAATCAACCAATCCTTTTGTTTCAATTATTTGATTCTTCTAGGGTGGCTGCTAGGTGGAACAAAACTCTCAGGAGGTGAATCAAGATCTATTACAAGTACAAAGGCCTAAGGAGCAGAATTTGGTGCAACACTCTTGGGAGAGTCTGCCTTTGGTTCTTCAACAGAGACAAGGGTCATTGAACTTCTTTCCTCACTCACCATTTTCCTCCTCTTGGAATAGATCCTCAACTATTTTGGTGGTTGATATGTAGGTCTCTCCTCTAATGTTGTTTCAACACTTTCTTCAACCATCATGGCCTTTCCTTTATCAAGAATTTCCCGTTGCTCTCTCAAAACACCAACAATATTCTCAAAATTATCCATAACATACATGGCCCTGTTGAAATCACCATGCACATTTGGTAGGGGATCATATTGAGGATTATTCCTCCTCTTAGCTTCCACCATCTTTCTATAAGCCAGGTACTTGTCTTTTCTTTCATCTTGTTCCTAAAAATTGAAGAGATTCCTGATGATATTCTCAGGGTAATCAAAAGCATGTACAAAAGTACCCATTTTCTTATCCAATTTGAGCTTATTAATGAAGCCTTCAAGGTCACAATTTCTTGGGCTCATAGTCATCAAGTCATAAGGAGTTAGAAGATGTTTGAGTTCCTTCAATTCCCCTTTTTTCATGATATAATCTGCAAATACAATCCATTCGGGGAAGAAAGACCCCATCCTTGTTGACTCAGGTAGTTGTACTTCTTATGCTACTCCTAATTGCCGCATAATCTTGAGAAAACCTATTCTCAAAGGAACATCTGCTGGTAGAACATGTGGGCTCAAACTAGTACCATATATTCTAAAGATTTTCTTATCATGATACAAAATTAAATCTCCCCAGTTGTGGCTCAAATTTAAATCTGGCCTTAGTTCTCTAGGTCTCAAGAATTCATAGATTTCCTTGGGAATTCTAGGTGGTTCATATATCAAGGCCTTCCTTATCCTAGAGTAAAAATAATTTTTGAACATCACAAAGTTCTACCTCATGTCATCTTTATCCAGGATATGATTCCAACATTGAACAGGTAAGTCAACACTATCCCTATGCCTTTCCAATGTAATTTCCTTCTCAAAGAATTTTTGTCCATTATACAGGAACATATGCATCAACAATGAATACCACCAAAACTTCACCCATTGTTTCCCTTCTTTCAATGCAACCAAACCCTCATGGATGTGATCAGCTAGATATGTTGCATAATCATAAACAATACTATATGGTGGGTATTTCATATGTGCAGCCAGGCAGCTATACTCCTTTTGTAAAGTACCCAGTGGATCGCTGCCTACAATTTGGTAGAAAGAATGCATAGGCTTCTTGAAGTAACTGGAAAAGTAACTCATAGGGAAGGGTTCAATCTTTCTATCATCAATCTTAATCTTCTTTCATTGCTTCCTAGTTTCAACCACTGCAATATGTAGAGTTAACATTTTTGACCTTATGAACACCCTGGTATTTTTTTGCTCTTCTCTGATCGTATCCATATTCAAAGGAAGCATGTTTGAATTCCTCTCAAGCAAGTCAAAAACCTTTTCAATCTCCTCACTAGTTATTTTTACCATAACCACCCCGTCATACACTCTAACTCCCTTAGAAATTGGGTCATACTTTGATGTGATATCCTTCATAAGGTCCACTTCCACATATACATTTGAAACTATTAGTTTTCCCATATTCAAATTCCATGGGTTGTTGAAAGGAAGCCCAAGGCTTCTATTTCCTAACCAATGTTGAAACATCCGCCATCTTGTGTAAGGTGTCTCAGCATCCTTGATGAAGCATGCCCTGTCTATTAAACCCTCCTTCATTGTAGGGCCTCAAAGCAAGAGTCTTCCCTCATGTTTTTTACTAGTTGACTAGGGTAACAAATCAATTATATCTTGTGACAAGGTTCTACACTAGGTAGAGGAAGAGGCACCTTGAGTTTTGGGAGCCATAAGCTTGGTTATGCAAGAATTTCATCAAAGGGTTTCAACTACTCACTCCTAATTGCAATTTATGACCAAGAACGAGGGATAGATTTGGGAAATTTGCAAAGCTATGGCTTTTAAACGTAGATATTAACCCTAATTTCAAAGTAATGAAAGAAAATTGACAAAATGCACTTGCTTTAAAACAAATTAAAAACAACCCCTAACTCAGAAAACTGAAAAGGCATGGAATTGTGTTTATGGTACTTACCTCTTTCGGCCATGACAAACCCTAATACCAACTCAAAGAATTTCTTCAATTCATTTCTAGCTCCTATTGTCTTGGACACGTCTTCAATTCTCATATAAGCAAGTGTTGGTCTCATACACAATTTTGAGGAAAGCAGCATGAGTTTACGAGTCACCTCTACCATTAATGTTCATTCGCGTGAAGCAAAAGAATTGCAACGGGCGTAGTTGCAGATTTTGAATACATATCATTGATCCATAGCTGAGCTAGCCATCTCAGACGACTTAGATCAAGTCAAACTCATTTGAATTCAAAATATAGCTCCATCTCAGATGGACATCCAATAGGAAATCGCTGACAAGACCCTTCCCATGCATAAGAGGGCCCCACACACTAGTAGTTGTAGAGCACATGTGGCAAAATCTCACAGGTCTCGCCCCTTTTAAAGAGCTTGCATCTTTCTTCCACGAGCCAATGGGGAATGACTACGATCATCTCTGTTTTCCCATTCACCGTCGTCGATCTCAAAGTTTTGGGGGCAGAGAGGAGATACATCAGCCAAGCCCACATACACGTGGCATTATTTCACCAACCCCGTAGTAATTAAACTGCATTCACTTCAAACAAGCAATATAGTGGGGAATGGTTATGATTGGATCTTGTGATCTTGTTATCATCTGACCTGCACAAACACTCAACAGTCAATCATAAAAAGGGGCCATGACTAGGCCGACAAGAATTTACCCTTCAGGAATTTATGACTTAAACGTAAGTCATTCATATGCAGAGATTAAAGGTTAACATGGGAATATTTTAAAACGTTATGCAACTGGGGATGATCGAATAGCTTGAAACAAGGGGTCGGTAGAATAACGTAAATCTATGACTTGAGAGGTAACTCATATTACTAGTAACCAGACCAACAAGTCAATGCAAGAATAAAACATTTGAATACAATGAGGGGATTTTGATTGACAAGTTTATTCAAGTAAAACCCAAAAGCCTATGAAAACATCACACAATGATGATATTTGAGAACAAAAGGCCTCAAAATATCAAGGATCTTTTAGGGGTCTAACAGTATACACTTAAAATTGGTCTAGAGAATATAATTAATTAAATATGATTTTATTTGATTTATTAACCTTTATTTCATCTACTATTAAATAAATAGAAATATTTATTTATATAGTTCATCTTAAAAAATTTAAATCTTCATTCTATTACTTTTCATCTTAATTAAATAAACAAATTTCACTTTGTTTTATTTAATTGTCATAACTATTAAATAAATAGAAATATTTATTTATAGTTCATTCTCCTATTCTTCAATTTTAATTAAATATACAACTTTAATAGTTTGTATTATTTAATTATCACATCATTCAATCTTAATTAATTAAAAAAGATTAAAAACTTTATTGTTTAATTATCATATTCCTTCTATATTTATTTAATAAACAAATTCTATAGTTTGTTTTATTAAATTATTTATTCCCTTTTACTAATTTGAATAAATAAAATTATTCAAATAAAGGCATAAAGTTAAATTTCCTCTATTCACTCACCTACCAAATTAGACATCAAATATCCAATTTAATTCATCTGGCATTCACGGGAAAGCTTTGGAGACATATTGGAATCAATCTCTCAATTTCCTTCCTCTGATTCTTCCTATCATTTGGCCTGATGTTTTCATGGGGAGAAACCATTCCCTTCATCAGCTCAAGATTCTTCATCTCTCACCATTCAATTCTTCAACTTGAATACAGGCCTTTGCTATGCCGCCCCTTCACAAATTACTGCCATGAAATCTATATATACAACCTTCTGAAACATGAAAATCGATCCAAAATTCTCATCTTTGTGCAAACTTACTCTGCAGGAATAGCAATCAAGCATCTTAGCAATAGCATCAACATTTTTATCAATAACAATAGCATCATAGCACCAGTAGAATCATAATCATGGTTGCATCATACTTTTACTATAGCTTCCTTTCATCAGAGTTTCATGTCAGCATAGATTACAGTAGCTTCCTTTTATCATCTATAAATCACCATACAAGTTTACATCATTTCATTTAGTAGCATCTCATTTTCTAATTGGAATTTTAATAGTTACAATGCTTACCAAATCTAAGAACCCTGTGATTTCATAAATCTTTAGAGATAGGGAACAATATGACGCTTTCAGTAGATTTGTACTTTTAAATTAGTTTAATTGCTTTTAGATCTTTGATATAATGTCTTATTAAGAAGTGTCTTCAGTTATTCACTATTTACTTATTCCACACTTACAATAGTCAAATTGACTTGATTTATATATCAGATTGACAAATCAAAGATCACTTTATTTTACCTTATTGAAAATGAATAAACCAAGACTCGACTAGGTTATACCTAACCCTTTGACTCGACACAACTCAATCAAAACACAAAAATTGACTCAACGATAGAATTAGGGTAGACCTATCTGAGTGTGTGTAAAAACTCAATTGGCATAACTTGTTATTTTCAAAGTTTATATTCCTCTCTCTAGTGATACTCTCCCTCTCCCTCTAGAGGGTAAGAAATTAGTCCTACATTTCACTTAGAAATACAATCAAATATTTAGTCATTATTAATCACATCGTCATCATAATATTTGATTCAATAATAATAATAATAATCATCAAAATTAAAATGCATTGCATTGCATTTAATCTCATCATAATGTTAAATAACATATAATCATCATCAGATATCAAAACACATTTTTAACATAAACAATTAAAATAAATTGGTAAAACAAAATCAAGGTGTAACAATAGATATACTATATACTAATCCTGATGGATCTACTCTATATGAACAAAGATATGAATTATCGTTAGCCTCATTGGCTTATCTATCTTTGAACAAAGATATATTTGATCTTAACCTTATTGGCCTTATTCAATGAAAATGTTTGAGTATAAATTTGCTTCTATAGGCTTGCTATGTAACATTAATATGTTTGAAATATTATGAAATATTTGTTCTCTCTATTACTATATGTATAGTATGTTTATTAAGCCTCAACCTTATAAGGGTCGATAGCTTCTGCTATCCAATTTTTCCAATGACTTCAGTCAGTTGAAAAAATGAATGAAATTCGCTCTTCTAATTAATAGTGTCTCCTAATTTATGTCATTAAATATCGTGAATATATGTATATGATATTATTTGTACATAACTACGTGTCTATATATGTCTATAGATATGTATATATGTGTGTATAGATATATATGTATATAGATAGATATAAATACACATATAGATGTAGATATATATATATATATACACACACATATACATATATAGGTGTATGTATATATATATACACATCTATATACATATATATGGATGCATATATATACATTCATATATAGATATACATAAATATTTATGTATGTATGTATGTATGTACATGATCATATAGGTATAAACACTCTTTGGAAAGATGTGTCACTATAATATAATTAATTATTATGCAAGACATTAAGAATGATTATTCCTTTGAAGAAATCTGGAAAAGGTATTCAAGATTAAATAGTTATTTTATGAATGCATGTGGTCGCACCCACAAAAGGATGTGAAAATCATAGTAAAACCTTTTTTGGGAATTGGACATTCCAACAGGTGAATTATATCTCTCTATGGACGTTCATTTACTTGTCAAACCAGGGGACGTATACTTTAAATGGCGCGGCAAAATATATGCACTAAGAACTAGTTTTGGTCAAATCTTAGCAGAAATAAATACTGGAAAGGAATTTTATCCATGCTACAGAAAGGTAATGCAAAGTTCTTTAACTCAACTATGCTTTCATTAAAATAGAAACTATAATAGCTACGACTGAAGCACAAACCATAAACTGGCCTTATGCTGCAGGAACAGGCACAGGGATGGATTCTCTATGTTGCAGGAGGAGTACAAGACTGAGTTTGTATAAAAACTTCAAAAGATGAAAGCTAACTGAAGATCAACAGAAAAGAACAACTAACTAACTAGCTACAGATACTTACTAAGTGGGCCCCCTTAGCAAGCATCTACTGATTACACAGATACTAAACTCAGAACTTCATTGAACTTTATTCATGAAAACAGAATGGTATACATTGCTTTGTTGATGTGGAAACTAACAACAAACTCTGTCTTTGATCATACAGATTCTGTTTCTCATTATCATACTGACTCTTACATAATATCTGCTATCACTATGCCTCTAACTTTTTCTAACTATCATCTCCTCATCTCTCTCGTGCAGGAGTAGAACTTTATTTAAAAACAGGAGAGCAACTAACTAACTAACCCTATCAAAGAAAGACGTGGAAGTAAAGTATATCCCCGAATCAAGGATCAAACTTCATAATGAATTTATGCGTTCAACCCAATTCGGAGAGAATCTAGCGCTCCACTCTTTCCAGATTGACTATCATTAAAATTCTTTCCCATGGTTTCGGTCACAGAGTCTTCACCGGAGCTTCCTTGAAGTCTTGCAGGAAATGGACTTTACTACAAGGCCGAGATCGACTGCGCTTGACTCGATCATTCTTCAACAACCTGCGAAACAAAAGGTAACAGATGTGAAAGAAAAGGCGTATGGCACATACACGATATCTATTCATTAATCACACATTTTAAATCTACTTCATCATTCAAAAATGGTATACGATATACCAACCATTTTAGGGAGTCAACGGGGCAATAAATGCAATCAAGTCAACACAATGAGCTGCAAGAATATGAAAGTATTATGCTACAGGATATCACCATAAAAGGTTTCAACAAAGTTTAAATAGCCATGAAATAACAAAAGTAAAGACATTAAAAGTTTATCATAACATTCAAATTATGAGCATATTTTAAGCTCATCACTGCCCCCTATTGAGCCCAATGTTGGTCCTCCAGCATTAACTTTCCTGGTGGTTTCTCTGAAGTCTGTGGTTGCTGCATGACTCTAGAATGGATTTCCAAAATTATAATAAAATCCTCTTAAATCCTGACACCTTTCATACCTTCGGTCTTCTAATTCATTGTTAAGATTTGTAGCCTGGTGAGGATATAGGGGCCACATTAGCACAGGGGGTCTGAATGTCAGTGGCAGCCACAGTTCAAATCTTGTTTGAAGTCCCAATTGAATATATCTGCTGGTTCATTTGAGAGCTGCTGTAAAATTTAGGGGACCATGTGGTTCTGACTTTCTTAACCCAACAGTTAATCTCTCCCATCTTTTCTCACTTTTGGTATATGCTAGTCTCCAAAACGAATATTGTTGTGCCTAGAATTTATCATATACTTGCTTTCTAATATCAAATATTTTCTCTTTGGCTAGAACATTATTAATACCATATGTCAGAGCAAACCAATCTTTCAACATTGCATGGGGGTTTGAACTTTGAGAGCGTAATGGGATAGGCTTTGTTTTCTCAGTTTCCTCATAAGTTTCCCACTGCTTGCCATAATTTTCTTCATTTGTTGCCCATGACATAAATGCTTTCAAATGAATATCACCAATATATAGAAGAGGATTCCATTCTATTTCAAATGGTATTAAAAATCCATGCAAATAGAATTCACACAGAGAATTCCTTAACCAGTTAGGGGCTGCCTGGAATGCTTCATAAAATTCTTTGGCAGTATGAATGATAGGATCTTGGTTTCTGGAAATTTTCATCAATTGAAACCATAAAAACTATTCTTTAAGGCACAGAGCATAAACTCTGGGTGGTGGTCTACATTCCATAATCTAACCAGTTACTTTTAACATTTCGTCCATTTTTGCTTTCAACTCAGCAATTTCTTATTTCTGACTTTCAATTTCCTTTTTCAATTTCTTCTTTTCTACTTTCCATAGACTTTGTTGCATGTCAGTCTGGGCTATGTGTCGGAAAGTCAAGGTTTGCAATGTAACTACTTCCCAATTAGCTTTAACATATTCCAAAAACTTAATTAAAAACGTCCTCCTATACACAACAATGGCTTTACAAATTGCAGGGTGAAACACAACTTCACTAGGCACATTCAATTGTTCAATCTGTTCTTTCTCTTGCTGCAAGATAAATTCTTCTTGTTGCTGTGGTGGAGAAGTTTGTGCTTCCTCTGAAAATTGCATAGCAGCAGCAGCCAAATCATCAAGATTTGGTAACCCTTGCTCATTATGCCCTGTTTCTTTTGCTTCAATTTGTTCCTCTTCAGGAACGAATGAACTCTGACCAACATTCTCGGACACATTTTGAGAAACATTAAATTCGAACTCAACAGACCCTTATGAAATCACAATAACCTCCGGTTGAGGTGAAGCAGGGGAGGTCTTAGATTGTTTCCTTGTGGAAACTCTTGGTACTGATGCGGCTGCAAGAGGTGTTCTGGTAGCTTTCCTCTTTCTTGTTTGCTCAGAGGGCTCTGCCCTACCAGAGGATGACGGTGAACTAGTAATAGCAACAGGTGTTGCTGTAGGAGAAACGGCTACAGGAGAAAGTGTTGCAGGAGAAGGGCATTACCTTTTTTGAGAACGAGGGTCAGACTCAGGGGACCCTTCTGCCTTTGTTTTACCCTTCTCTCTCCTAGTGGCAAACCTAGTTTGTACCCTATTAGAGGATTTCAGTGCGAAAGCTGCAGGACCAAGTGCTACAGGAGTAGATGACCCTTGCCCTGTTCTACTGGTAGATGCAATTTTTTTCTTCTTTCTTTGAGGCCGTCGGGTAAGTACCCTAGGGGGTTGTGGAATCTGCAAGCTCTTTTGGGCAATGAATTGTTGCCAGAAAAGAGGTGAAACATCTCTTAAAGAGCGCTTAATCAGTAATTTGATAAGGCCATGGTGAGTTATAGAATTATCTTTCCCCTGTTAGGTTCCATGGGCACTTTGTTCTAAAAATTTTAACAAGAAATTCAGAACATTCACAACTAACCCATGCCTCATATGGCTTAATAACTTAAAATGATGAGAATGCAGGTAGGAGAAATGGCCTTCACAGGTTAAATACCTGATTATATAAGCGGCATACTCTGAATAAGGAGAAGGCAACGATACGCGCTTGCACCCCTGCTTGGAGACTACCAGAGGTCCATCAGCAGGCATTGAAAACTCAGCCCTTGCAGCTGTAGCATATGAAGAAAAGTTTTCTCCAACGGCTGGAAGCCCAGTTACCTTCGCAATTCTGTCTTCAGTTGCAACAACCGTTAGACCCCATACAGTAGCTTCCCCTTCAGAAAGTGTTCTCAAAAATTCTCCAGCAGCCTCCTCATCAAAATCATTTAAGCTCAAGAAATAATTTAACCATCCGCAGAGGCTAAATGCGTGGACTGTTTTTGGATTTTGCAATAACAATTCATGAACTACAGGCTCATGTCGCACCAATTGACCACCCATATTTGCAGTTTTTTTTTTAGCTGAACTCAATTCCTTGCTGAAGATTCAAATTCTTTGTTTCCCTTTCTACTCTGGTTTTTCTTCTGTCGTGTCGTCACATTTCTTTCTTTTTTCCAAAAATAAACTTTTTGAACAAGCAGTCTTAATTGTAGTTTACAAGAAAAGCATGCAATAAAGAAGGACATGCGATTATATTTGGAAAGTACCAAAAAATTATTAAAGAAAGGTCATTTGTGCAGTTATGGCAGCGACGAAAAGACAGGTTTTAAAAGATGGATTACCCCACCCCCTACTTAAAGTATGACATGTGTCCTCACATGTACTAAAGAATAGGTAGAGATTCGGGTAATAATGACTGGTACATGCATAGCAGTAAATGAATAGAATGAAATAAATCAAATATGCGATAAGAAAAGATATGGCATACCTTTGATAATTGCACGTACATGTGAAGAAAGATGACGGCGTCTGCATGAATTGACAAGTGGGAAAGATATCTTAATTAATGTTGATGTGGACGGATGAAGTGGATGGGTGACGTGGACAGATGAGTTGAACGAATGGAATGGATGGATGGGATGGATGGATGGAAGATAAAGAAGTGAGATGGGTGCGATAAATGAAAATGGAGAAAAAGGGGTTTTCTTTTTTAAAAAGAAAACCTTTATTATGGGCATGCTTTTTCAAAATTATGGTGAAGTTGCAGGAGAAAGGCTAAAGCCTTCGGCTGCAGGAAGAGTAGTGGGAGGAACTTGAACAAACTACTGCATAAATTCTTCCTTTGAGACAGGTTTATTGTATAACCAGAGGCGGTGGCCATTAACTAGCAATTTGAAGCAGACTGGATCAATTGTCACCAGTTGTACAGCTCCGTTGTCGAACACATTTGCAACTTCATAGGGGCCAAGCCAGTGTGTTGTGAGCTTACCCTGGTTTTCTTGATATCTGGAATCATATAACAGAGCCCAATCAAGAGCAGAAATTTTTTTGGTTTTGATATGTTGATTATGCCATTTCTTCCTTTATTGTTGGATTACTTCTGTGTGCTACAAGGCGGCTTTTCTCATTTCTTCCAAAGAATTTAGCTGCAGGAGATGGTCCTTCTATGCTGCAGATATTTCCATTTTGAGTTCAAGAGCTGTCCGCAAGGTTTTATACTCAAATTCAATGGGTAGCATGGCTGTTTTCCCATAAAGTAATTCAAAAGGTGTAAATCCAATTGTTGTTTTCCATGTAGTTCTATATGCCCAAACTGCTTCAGGAAGTCTATTGCTCTAGTCTTTCTTATGGATCTACACTGTCTTTGTGAGGATCGCCTTAGTTTCTCTGTTTGTTACCTCCGCCTAACCATTGGCTTGAGGATGATAGGGGCTAAACTTTCTATGTTTGATTTTATAGTCATTCATTAATGCAGTTATCAAATTCAATGTGAATTGAGCTCCCTGATCAGTTACAAGCTCTCTGGGGACTCCAAATCTAGTGAAAATTTGTTCATACAGAAATTCAGCAACTTTGTTATCCCGAGCATGAGTCATAGCTTTTACCTCGACCTATTTTGTGACATAGTCCGTGCAAACTAGAATGTATGACTTACCATTTGATAGTGGATCAATTGGTCCCACAAAATCCATTCCCCATTTATCAAAAGGGGTGACTATAACCTGCGGATATAGTGGCATTTCATCTGACTTAGTTGGTCTTCCCATACGCTGGCATCTGTCACACATCTTTGTATAGGCCACAGCGTCCTTGTGTAGTGTTGGCCAGTAGTACCTTGTTGTAAGAACCTTCATTGCTGTTTTTTTTGCTGCAAAATGTCCCCCACATGGTTCATCATGGCAAGCATGCAATATATCATAAGTCTCATCTTCTCTTACACATCTTCGCATTACTTGATCAGGTCTAGTATAAAATAAATAATTTGCAATCCAGGAAAAGTTAAAACTTTTCTCTATCAACAACTTCTTTTTCTTTTGGGGAAAAGTGAGCTGGTATTCTATTTGCTGCTAGATAATTGGCAATGTCTGCATACCATGGAGTATGTGCAACAATAGAGAACAAGTGTTCATCTGGGAACCTATCATCAATGACCTCATGTTCATCAGGTGCAGCTAATTGGAGTCTTGATAAAAAGTCGGCTACAACATTAGCTCTTCTTGGTTTGTCAATGATTGTAATGTCAAATTCTTGTAACAACATGAGCCATTGTGCCAATCTACCATAAATGGCAGGTTTGTTCATCAGATACTTGATTGTTGCATGGTCAGTATGGACGAATATCTAATAACCTATGACATAATGCCTAAATTTATTCAAATCATACACTACTGCAAGCAATTCCTTTTCTGTAACAGTATAGTTGAGCTTAGGACCTTGAAGGTTTTTGCTGATAAAGTAGATAGCATGCTCAATTGAATTTTCTTTTTGACTTAAAACTGCTCCTATACCAAAATTAGATGCATCAGCATGTATGTGAAAAGGAAAATTCTATTTTAGACCTTGAAGAACAGGGGCTTTAGTAAGCAAGTCCTTTAGTTACAGGAAGGATTTTGCAGAGGCCTCTATCCACTCAAATTGGGAATCCTTTGTTAACAAGGCATAAAGTGGGCTAGCAATTTTACTGAAGTCTTTTATAAACCTTCTATAATACCCTGCATGGCCAAGGAAACTTCTGACATCTTTTTGTTTTGCAGGAGTTTGTAAATTTAGAATAACTTCAATTTTAGCAGGGTCAACCTGAATTCCATTCTTTGAAATATGATAAACTAGAACAATACCTTCTTCCATCATTAGAAAACACTTCTCACTGTTTAGAGACAATTTTTTTTCTCTACACCTTTTCAATACCTTTTTCTAAATTCATCAGTACTTCTTCAAATGTGACTCCATAGGTAGTGAAATCATCCATATAAATCTCCATACATTCATGAGATATATCAGCAAATATACTAATTACTGCTCTTTGAAATGTTGGTGCATTGCATAAACCAAAAGGCAAGACTGAATAAGAAAATGTTCCCCATGGACAGGTAAAAGTGGTATTATCTTGATCTTCAGGGGCTATTTTTATCTGATTGTACCCGCTGTAACTGTCCAAAAAGGAAAAATATCTTTTGACAGACAGTGAGTCTAGTACTTGATCTACGAAAGGTAGTGGAAAGTGATCTTTTTTAGTGGCATTATTCAACTCCCTATAATCTACACACACTCTCCATTTTCCTCATTTCTTGGGGACAATGACTAATGGAGAAACCCATTGACTGTCAGAGATTAGATAAATAAAACCAGCATCAAACAACTTTTGAAGTTCATTTTTCACTATTTCTCTAAGTGTTGGATTTACTCTTCTTTGAGGTTGTCTAACTGGTAAACAATCTTCTTTGATATATATCCTATGAGTACAAACTCGAGGATCTATTCCTTGCATGTCCTCATATTCCTATGCAAAAGCTTTATGCTGTTCTTATAGCATTTTTAATAAGTCATCCTCTTGAGACTGTGACAACTTGCTATTGACATTCAAACAATGATCTAGAGACAATTCTATCTGCTTAGTGAGATTACTCATAGAATCTACAGGTAATGTTTGTACCTCTTGTGGAAGCAAGTTATGAAAAATTGCTGGAAGTTTAGACGATGAATTCTCAGAATTTGGTTGCTGCAGGAAACATTGTAGATGGCTGCCACTTGGATCAAATGAACTACCCGTATCAGGGTTAAATTGTAGAATTTGAAAAAGCAAAGCATCTTCACTCTGAAATTGTGAGAATGGATCATTTTGAAGCATCATTAATTCAGCCAAAGAATTGGCTTCTTCAGTTTATTCCCCCACATCTGGCTAAACAGGTTGGGATAAATCTGGTTGAGGTCTAGTAGGCAGATACAAGGCCAATTTCTTTGTGGACTGCCCATCAGAAATGGTCATATCTCCAAAACGGCATCCTATAAAAGCATCAGTAGTTGCTAACCATGGTCTACCAAGAATAACTGGATACCCTCCTAAAGTTGTCTTAACTGATAATATTGTGAAATCAGCAGGATATTCCCAAGATTCAAGAGTGACAATTACATCTTCCACCATCCTATCAGGTTTAACTGTGGAGCTTTCTGCAAGCTACAGAACTGTGGGTGTAGACCTAATGTTTAAAATATTCAAGGAGTCCATAGTATGCTTTGTCATGACATTAATGGCAGCACCTAAGTCAATAAAAACATTTTTTACAACTTGGCCATTTATATGTATCTGCACTACAGGACTTCCGGGATCAATATACTTTGGAATGACTACATTTCCCGACATTATATCAGCCAATTTCCCTAAGACATGAATTGTTTGGGGATCATTTTTCTTCCGTCCAGGCTTCTTCAAACAGGCTTCTTTAATAGCTTTTCCAAAAATGGGAACATATTTAATAGTCTGAAATAAAGGGATTTGAATCTGTACATTCTTGAGCTAATCCAAAATGTCAAAAGTGGGTTCTTCCATGGATTTAGATTCAGTGCTCTGCAACCTCTGAGGAAAAGGTGGTTTGTCTTGTCTCTGTAAAATAGGTTCTATAGAAACTATATCGGGTATAGGCATATGCTCAGTAGGAACAGCAGGTTCAGTAGATTCTTCAAGGGGAGAATCTGGTATTTCAGTAATCAGAGGTGGTTTGGGAGCAGGTAAAGTAGTTCCAAACTTTAGATGGATGTCATTAACGTTGAAGGCATAAGCTTGATATTGGTTGGCTTCAGCAAGATACACAGTTTGTTGTGGCTGCTGCTGTTGCTTATTATTGGGATTGCGCAACGGCTGGGCAGGCATAGGCGTTTGCTTCGGAGGGCCAGGATTTGTGGCAGTTGCTGCAGGAGGTAGCATGAGGGCCTGTGGTTGTGGCTGTGGAAGCTGCAGGAATTCAGGAGACTGGTTTTGCCATTGCTGAGGACCTCTCCATTGAGGATTTTGTTGCCAATTTCCTGAAGGTGGGGTCCATTACCCTTGTGGCTGCTGCCAACCTCCTTGAGGAGATTGCCATTGTGGGGTCTGATAATTAGGCCAACTTGGTTGAGGTGGATTCCAGGGTGGTGGTGGTCCATATGCATGTTGTCATTGGTTATTATAGCCAGAATAAGGATTACCAAAAGTTAAAGGATCTTGAGGCATACCTTGTCTTTGGGCCCATGGTCTCCTTTGCACAACAAAGAACACTTGATCATCATCACTTTCTACTGGTTTGAAGTAGTAGGTAGTTTCCTAGCTTCCAAATTAGCCACCATCTTGCATCTGCAATCACGCTTCTTTTGTCTGCAGTATGGATAGAACTTGGCCAAAACTACCTTAGCTTATGCATGTTTCTTCCAAGCTTGCATAGTGTGTCGGTTAATGTAGCCATGTGTGTGTGATGTCACAGCGAGTGGGATGAAAATTTATTTATCTCCATCAGGAAACTCCACCATGAAGACTTCCCCAGCATGGCATGATGACCTCGACCTTTCTTAGCTATTGCTCGAGAGTGGTTGAACCCGTAATCCCTTTCTTATATCATCCAAAGGCGGTTAGGTTTATATCCTACCTCCCATCCCAGTCGAGCGTCCAATCTGAGGCATCGCCAGTTCCTTAGAAAGAGTAGTTTCTAAGAGTCCTCGTTGAGAGTATGGTTTGAGTTCCTTTTTAGTGAAAACAAAAACCTGGAAATATAATCCTCTAGACTTTCATCCTCCTTCTGCTGAATTCAGAATATGTCATCACCCTTGCTGGCACTCTTACAATATTCCTTATACTTTTCAAGGAATTTCGTCTGCATGGCTACCCAACTATCTACAACGCCTCTTCCTAGACTCATGAACCACCTGAGAGATCTTTCCTTCAAGGTGGAAGGAAATAACTTCAGTTTATGAGCGTCTGTGTTGTAGTCATAACTACGATAGAGGACATCAAATTCAAACAGAAAATTTTCTGGATCCTCCGTAACCAAGCCATAAAAATTTGGAAGCAAGGAAGAGGGAATGTTTTTAAGATTTTCGGTATCTCCTTGGAGAACAATGGGAAACTCAAATGCAAGAGGTGGATTATTAGGTGGATTATTTTCCATGTTTAGTTGCTGGAATAACAGAGCGAATGGATTTTCCTCAGGTTCGTTATCAGCTAGGTCAAATGGTAGTTCAATAAACAGATTTTCAGGGAGGAACCTTCCCAGTGTGTCTCTTCTTCTTCTATGCATGCAATACGGTGAGTGGTGGCTTGAAATATTTTGAAAATTTTTGAGTAACAAACTAAACTAATGCGAAAGATGACCTCTGACAAATTCCTAGCTGGACGCCATCCCCGGCAACGGTGCCAAAAATGGTCACGCCCACAAAAGGATATGAAAATCACAGTAAAACCTTTCCTAGGAATTGGACATTCCAACAAGTGACTTATATCTCTCTATGGACGTTCATTTACTTGTCAAACCAGGGGATGTATACTTTAAATGGCGCGGAAAAATATATGCACTAAGAACTAGTTTTGGTCAAATCTTAGCAGAAATAAATACTGGAAAGGAATTTTATCCACGCTACAGGAAGGTAATGCAAAGTTCTTTAACTCAACTATGCTTTGATTAAAACAAAAACCATAACAGCTACGACTGAAGCACAAACCATAAAATGGCCTTATGCTGCAGGAACAGGCATAGGGATGGATTCTCTATGCTGCAGGAGTAGTACAAGACTGAGTTTGTATAAAAACTTCAAAAGATGAAAGCTAACTGAAGATCAACAGAAAAGAACAACTAAATAACTAGCTACAGATACTTACTAAGTGGGCCCCCTTAGCAAGCATCTACTGATTACACAGATACTAAACTCAGAACTTCATTAAACTTTATTCATGAAAACATAATGGTATACATTGCTTTGTTGATGTGGAAACTAACAACAAGCTCTATCTTTGATCATACAGATTATGTTTCTCATTATCATACTGACTCTTACATAATATCTGCTATCACTATGCCTCTAACTTTTTCTAACTATCATCTCCTCGTCTCTCTTGCACAGGAGGAGAACTTTATTTAAAAATAGGAGAGCAACTAACTAACTAAACCTATCAAAGAAAGACGTGGAAGTAAAGTATATCCCCGAATCAAGGATCAAACTTCATAATGAATTTATGCGTTCAACCCAATTCGGAGAGAATCTAGCGCTCCACTCTTTCTAGATTGACTGTCATTAAAATTCTTTCCCATGGTTTCGGTCACAGAGTCTTCATCGGAGCTTCCTCGAAGTCGTGCAGGAAATGGACTTTAGTGCAAGGTCGAGATCGAATGCGCTTGACTCGATCATTCTTCAACAACCTACGAAACAAAAGGTAACAGATGCGAAAGAAAAGGCGTATGGCACATACATGATATCTATTCATTAATCACACATTTTAAATCTACTTCATCATTCAAAAACTGTATACAATATACCAGCCATTTTAGGGAGTCAACGGGGCAATAAATGCAATCAAGTCAACACAATGAGCTACAGGAATATGAAAGTATTATGCTACAGGATATCTCCATAAAAGGTTTCAACAAAGTTTAAACAGCCATGAAATAACAAAAGTAAAGACATTAAAATTTTATCATAACATTCAAATTATGAGCATATTTTAAGCTCATCAGCATGAAATGTTGAAATGAGGTTTATTTCTAATAATGGTAAGAAAATTTAATATGGAGAATATTCTATCGATATCCAGTCCAGGAGATAGAGGTGTATGTGAACATATGACCACTTAATTTTACATGTATTTATTAGAAATCTTTGGCCAAAGTTATGTAAAACTACAGCTTGCACTATTTATTCATTGTGTCTAACCTACATTTAATCAAATATATCTTGCATGAATAGAGGGTATCTAGAGTATTACTTGATAGGCTAGAAGCATTGGAACACAACACTAGATCTCAAAAGGCTTGATAACTATGATTTTACCAAATCTACTATCCTTGTGAAGGGTAGGACCACTTCTAAAAGGAAGGTGTGCATGGGACCAATGGTTTGTGGTTGGAGGTAAAGCACTCAGGTGATTCTCTCCCTCTTCTAGTCAGATGTCAAAGAAGTGGAATATCATAGATAAATTATGTGATTCTTATTTGATGTATCATTTTTGTATTATTATCCTCTCGTCAAATGATAACAACATATGTAATTATTTTTATGATTATTACTTTGGATTATTAATCGTAAACTGGATTATTCTAAACATTGAAATCTTACATTCATGATTGGGAAAATGGAAACAATATGATTATTTGTGATTGTTATGCAAAATTTATCTTTATGTGATGTTTTCTACTATGTTAATTTTTTATTAAAAAAATGGTGTATTTATTAATGAACCAGATGGGCTTCGTTACAAATATGAATATATTTATCTCATCATAGGGAGCTTTGAACCCAGCCCCACAAAAATTAATGCAATCTATCATATTTTTCCAATAAAAAACTAAAATAAATATTATAAAATTTAGATTTTAAATTTTACAAAATCCTAAATAAAAAAAATTAAGAAATTAAGAAATCAAAGAATATGTTTAAAAATAATAAGTAATTTCCTAATTGTGTGAAATATAACGATACCATAAAATCAAAAGTATGTGGTTGTAATTTTTATTATATCATGTTTGTACTCGTTCCAACCCATGGTTTCAAATGTTGGTTGGAAACTTGGAGTAGTGCATGGTCAATATATGAATTTAACTTAAATCTAAAAAATTAGGAAATGGAGGAATCAAAGAAGAGTATATATATATATAGCACAAAGATCTCTAATTGACTATATATCTTGAACATGACTTCAAAACATACCTTTGTACGCTTTAAAATCTTGGCATGGTATTTGTGCACGGTGCTATTTCAATTAGTTAATGTCTCCCTTATAAATTTTTGTATTACTATTGTATAAAATAATTATCATTTTTTGATCTTGGGATAACATGTTTCCAACAAAAATCATTTCTAATTAGGACTAACATTAGAACAATTTATAATCTAAGTGTATTGCAATAACAAATGAATAGGAAATAAAAGGGTTTCTAGGTTCTTTTAAATGCAAGGATCACTACAAATTTCTTTAAACGATATTTAATCAATGTTTATTGTTTAATTTATGTGCAAAGTTTTTCTTATATAGCAAGCAATTTTGGCTCTAATATATATATTTTTGTTCTCTTTATACTTTCAAATAAACTATCTATACTTCAAATTTGGATCTAAGTTAATTGAATAAGTTTTAGTTTTTAATTTTATTTTATTTTCTTATTGCTATAGTGAAGTCTATTTATTGTGACCTGAATATGTGAGTCTTACTAGACTCACTAAATACCTAAACCTCATTTTAGTCATCTCATCTTGAAGCTTACCGAATTTGAAGGAGTTCAAAGAGTTGTATTACACTAATTTAAACCTATTTAATCTTGATCCTTGATAAAATCAACTTCACCAAAAACATGAAATGTTATTCAATTTTAATATATATATATAGAAAAATTAGTATCGACTGTTTGATGTGACATTCTTCCATAGTGTGAGGAATCATATTATCATACAATGCTACATCAACATACCACCATTTTTTTTTTGTGTATGGGCTATATATATGTATATTTATAGCTCATGTAGCTCATGTATAGATTAAGATGTATCATGACACAATATTTTTTTTATGTATATATCAAATGATACTTTATTTTTGTGGCATATATGAGTTTATTATGATGTTTATGATGATTTCAATATTGTGATGATGTATATAAATGCAATGTATATATATTATTTATGTTATGATGCATATAATGTGATGGAAATTTATGATGTTTTAATATTATGATAGATTTGGTAATGATTATGATATAAATGTGTTATTCTTGTACTAATATTTATGTATGTAGGAAATGTGTAGACATAGTGATATACAATAACAACAATTAGACTATTGATCAAATACCAGATGAAGGTTATAAATGGTACATGGGATGAATGTAAATATGCAATATGGATGGGCATGAAAATGGAAAGATACTTTGTGCTTTGGTTATTCTAAATACAATGTGAAGAGCAATCCTTATTTTGATATAACAAGTGGATATTATGCACCAAGGTATGAGGAACCAAGGTGACATTGTATACCTTGTATGGAGTTTGACTTGAACAAAAAGGGTTGTTCTTATTCATACTAGACATACGAAAACCTTCTACCTGAATATGTGAGGAAGTAAGATTTAGAGAAAAATAATCCTAGTACACAAAAGGTATGGTTGACCTCGTATGCAAAGGATGTTTGTTTATGCAAGAAGCTACCCCAATTACACACAAGGTAAGTATTTTCTATGGTAATTCTAGACACCTAAAATGTGACCTTACCTAAGCACGCCTAATTTTAGCCTATTCCTAAGCCATTAATTAAATACATATCTAATATTTATTTAATTTTTCCCATCATTTCCTAATCCTTTAATTAAATAAATATTTATTATTTATTTAATTAACATTTCGCTTCACAATCCCTTAATTAAATAAATACCCATTTTATTTAATTATTATCCCCATCATAATCTATTAATTAAATATTTTTTTATCATTTATTTAATTGATATATAATGTCACAATCCTTTAATTAAGTAAATATCCCTCTTTAATTATTATCCCCGTAATGATCCCATTAATTAAATAAATATTTTATTTATTTAATTAATTTCCCCTTTTATTCTCTACCCTTCTACATTTAATCATATCCCTTCATCTTCTTCACATGGATCACAATCTATAACTTATTGAACCTAGACACATACCCATTACCATTATCTTTTAATCTTATCCATTCATCCCATTTAACTTCTCAAACCTAGCCATTGCCATAAGGATTTTTGTCTTTATCCGGGCTACCCTAATCCTCCTTCAATATCATCCATTCATCATCATTTATTTCTATCCATTGATTTTTCATCTTCAAGTCTCTATATATAGAGGCTATCTTTCTTAATTTCACATAATAAGAATCCTTGAGCTATCATACCTACATGTCATTTTGAGCTTTCATATGGCAATCATCTATCAATCATATCAAGGTTATGATACACAATTGAGTAATCCACATATCAAGATCAAGAGAAAATAAAATGTCCAAAGTAAGGGTGCATTTCATTTTTTCTCATCAAGGAGAGGAATAAAGATTCTAAGTGAAGGTATTGTTCTTTTTCTGTTGCTTTTATCGTCCTCTTGTTTTCCTTCAATATTTTCTAACCCTCTTCATTTTGGAACTCCCGGTGGAACCCCTAGGTCCTTGAATCTAACATTTTTTTGTAAGTTTGTTGTGTTTTTAAGGTTTTGGTTTAGTTTGGTGCATCCATTTCCAAATTGTTGCAACTATTTGGAGGCCTAGTGCATCTGTTCTGTTTACCAGAGTGGTGTATTTGTGCTAAGTCTGGGTGTAATTCTCCTAAATTTGGGCATAATTATGCTTAGTATGGCCACAATTATGCAGAGTATGGGTGCATTTGTCAAGTAGGATTTTTCACTTTGGATTTGTAATAATTTGTGGTCTTCATGACCCCCTTATTCTTTCTAGCTCATTACTGACCTTGATCTTACAAAATTAAGGATTTTTTATCACTATTTTCTAAACATTTTATGTTTTCAAGTAGAGTGGTGCAATTGCTTCTTAGATGTGATAGGTCTAGATAATGGCTTAGTTTCTGTTATTTTTATACATATTTTAAGATACTTTTAAACATATTCTCTAGAAAATGCTTCTACATTATGCTATCCTTTTGTATCCATTATGCAAACTTAAACCTTAATTATGTTGATGGAATTATGATTATAATATATTAGTATTATATGGTTTATATGAATGAATGCATGGAATGTTGATAGAATGCTATGAGTTAGTTGTGATAGTTATCCTCTTGTACATGTTTTGCAGAATTAACTTGTTTGTAGTTGAAGAGGAATTATAGCACAGCAATTGCAGGGTGAACCCATAGCTAAGGTGATGACTGGACACCAAAGCAGGGGAAGCTCCAAGTTGAGCTAAACATGGTGATCATTGGTCAGAGGCACTTAATGAAGATTGTAAATGTGTTATTATGACCAATTTAATAAATGTTGAAGAAGAGGTCTCCTTCACCTATGGAATTTTGACAAGTAGTTGTATGTTTACATATATATTTTTTTTATAGAATTCTAGTTTTGGTGGGATTCTCTTTCATTTTCAGTTATAAGTTGAATAATTCAAGTCTTAATTCTACACTCTATTATCTAGGATTGGAGTTAATGATTTTGATTAGTTGTTTTTAATAAAGATTCCCTCAGTTTGTATATAACTATTGGTTGAATCCATAGGATAGTTAGTTGGTTTTTATCATTTTATGTTACCAATTACTTTATGTTTTCAAGATATGAAAAATATTTCAAATGATTGAGTCCAATCTATGGAAAGATATTATATAATATTTTTCAAAATGCAATGAATGGAGTTAATCTTATGCCCAATGCATAAAATATATTAGTTAGATTGAGTTCAGTTAAAGTGGGAAAATTTACTTGACCAGGCCACTCAAGGTATTTTTCTTCACTTCATCTTTCATTTATTTATTTTTCTTAATAGTTATTATTAGTTTATCATTATTCATGAGTCATATGCAAGTTGATTGGAATTTCATTTCTTGCTTATTATGAATGAATGCTTGTGAATGTGCACGTAATGGTTATTAGTAACATTCTGGAGGATAGTATAGCTAAGTTATTAGTTTTCATTAAGATTTTGGTTAATGCAGTATTAATTTATTAGTAGTAGTTCACTTGCAGTCCTTTGCTATAGGAACCCATAGCAACTAGTTTTGGGTTATATTTTTTATTGTTTTGTAATTTGGTGAATTTCCAGCAAGTAGATTAACTTGAGTAGGATAGTTTAGGTAGTTTTAAGTCCATTAAGGCATATATAATGTTGCACCAACATAAGCTTACAAGCCTTGGGTTGACAATTTAATGTGGTCCTCAGCAATGTAGAGTGGACTATTCAGCTAGTTCAACCTCTAAATTGAGTAGATTCTACCAAGTTTACAATACATTAGCTTAGACTCTACAAGATGGGTGCATTTTCTTCTTAGTTTGGTGCATCCATTAGTCATTGATAAATTGATGACATGTCTGGCTATGTTTTTGTAGGATAAAAACCCTATAATATCAAATTGTCTCTCAAATTAGGGCTTTTGTAAATCTTGTCATTTTTGGGAAAATAAGCATACTTAAAGAGGGATCAATGCATTTGTAGAGCACATAGACACAATTATAGAGGATATAGACATAATTGTAAAACATATAAGTGTAAGTGCACAACACATAGGTATAATTGTACAACATATAGGTGTAATCGTAGAGAAGAGTGGCATAATTATTGAGTGTATGGGTGCATTTGTTGAGTGTATAGGTGCATATGCTCAAAAGGTATAATCAAGTTTTTGCATTCTACACATCTATTTCTTTTTGTGGTACAATTGTTTCACACAATGGTGCTGTGATAGGTGGAATGTGAGCGTTAGAAAATGAGCAGCAAGTGAAAGAGTGCAAATAAACACCAAAACAACCTACACCTCAAGATTAGCCTAAGTTGGAAATAATACAAGATAAAAAACAACAAAATGGAACTTTATACCTTGCGTCCAATCGATCCTTTGGTTGGCCCTTCGATCTTTGATGTGTATGCTCCTTGGATGGCACAAGATGCAAGCTAAGTGATGTTGTGAGGATGAGTGCAAGTGGATGAAAACAAGAAAATGGCTAAATGTAGGTTGAGAAACAAAACTGCAAAAGTTTGGCTAGAAAAATGATCTCCCCCAAAATGAGAGAAAAGAGGGGGTATTTATAAGAATTTTGAGAATTCCTAGAAGAAATGGAGGGTCAAGATTGAGCCACCAAATATCAAGATGTAGGGCTAAGGTGAGTTGAGAACTCACAAGCCCTCACATCTTGACATGTGGCATGTGAGATAGCCCTAAAAGGCGAAGTGGACATGAGGTGGAAGGAGAAGGACATGACATGGAGAGGGGTACAAAGTACCTTGGGATTGGACAAGATCTCCTCATAAAGGAGGTCCTTGTCCCCGTGGCGGAGGACATGTGAGGAATTAAAAATTTCAACATTCTCAAGCGGGGAGATGGAAAGAATAAAAGAATAAGTGAAGGACATGTGGGGAGAAGTGAAGGAATTAAAAATTCATTTTGGGTGCCTTGGGGGATTAAAAGGTGAATTAAAAATTCACATGGGGAAGTGGAGTGCCTTGTTCAAAAGGAGAAAGCCTTTAATAAGGTTGACTTAAGGACACATGCCATAAGTGGGAGGAGGATTAGGCTAGGCTAACCAAATGATTAAGGTTGTGTAAGTACTCAGTTAGATGGACTAATAACTCATTAGAAGCAAGTGGGAGATTATGGAGGATGTGACCTTTAATGATGATTAAGGGTGTGCACATGCTAACCCTGGTTAATTAGAAGAAGATGAAAATAATTAAAATGGATTAGGGACCAACTTGCAAAAGTTGGAGGATGTGACCATGAGAGAGAAAGGATGAATTTAAAAAATGAATTTTAATTCAAAAGGGGAATATGACTAGATTAAATAAAAGGGCATATTTATTTAATTTAGAGGAGGAAGAGGGGCAAAGTATTAAATTAAATACTTAAGGACCCCTTTAAGATGCGGTATGGCTTAATTAAAAAAATGGTTTAATTAATATTGT
>VDFB02281492.1:852130968-852210736 GCA_007258455.2 Sequoia sempervirens | reverse complement strand
ATTCTCCGCAAAGGTCAAATGTGAGCAGCTCACAGTAGAGCAGGCAGATGCAGGACATTGGTTATTTTTGGCAGATACAAGATGGATGGTTTGTGCATGTCGCCAGAGGGCAGAGGTGATCCACATCTCTGGATTTTGTATCTCATTAGGCGATATATGATGGAGATGTATTGTATTATGACATGATGTTTATTATTTTGATTGTGTGATGGCCTTTATTGACATTATGCATGATGTTTCCTTTATGTGGCTATATGAGATGATTCATGATGTGGTTCCATATACATATATATACACATGTTTGTATGGATGATTTATGCTTTATGATTTATGTTTTTATGGATGGATGATGTATGATCAATACAAACGTTTCTATGATTCATGATGTATGGATGCATATGTGGATGGCCAATTTATGCATGTTTATATGATTTATGATGTATAATTTATGGATGCACATGTGGATGGATGATTTATGCATGTTTATATGATTTATGTTGCATGACTTGTGGATGCACATATTTATATGATTTATGATGTATGATTTATGGATGCACACGTGGATGGATGATTTATGCATGTTTATATGATTTATGATGTATGATTTATGGATGCACATGTGGATGGACGATTTATTCATGTTTATATGATTTATGATGTATGATTTATGGATGCACATGTGGATGGATGATTTATGCAGGTTTATATGATTTATGATGTATGATTTATGGATGCAAAAAGGTAAATGCTTACAATGCACCTAAATGTCAGTAAAGACCGTTATGAAAATGTAGATAGGTGAGAGGCGGATGGTAGATTTCATTTTCCAAAAACAACCGTTAATATCCTGAGAGGAAGAGGACCCAAGCGGAACAAAGAACGAGAGTACTTGCACAACCGAAATCAAAAGTGATGGTTATGATGGAAATGAAGGGTGCATGCAAAGTGGTGGAAATGCAGTGAAAATGAGATTTTGTCATCTTTGAAGCATTGATTTTTACTATAACGTAGGATACCAAGCACCTTGATATAGAAGACCAAGGCGAACGAGTATTCTACGCATGAAACAAACACAACAAACAATAAGGTTATCCCAACACCCCGATGTCGCGATGACCTCGATCGGGCCTGGTGTTGTAATAACCACAAACACACAAAGTTGTCCCAGTGCAACACAAGATCCTGGAGATCTTGGTGGGTCTTACGAGGGATAACTTGAGAAGACAACAGACAAAACAAAAGATCAAGGTATGCCCCCATTTCAACAGGTCAAAGCCCGCCATGGTATGGTGGACCAAGGCGACTTTAACTAGTGATGGGAAGGAACCTAAAATGATAAACAAAATTCGAAAGCATCAAAAGATCATAATCAAGACAACAAGTCCTTTGCCATAGAATCAAGGTGATGGATGTGAGTGGCGAAGTCTGCTAGGAAGGGTTCATCCTGTTGAGACCAAAGATGGATGCGAAAGTAGGATGATCCAGTTGACCCGGGATGTTACCGAGGGACAAGATATTGTAACACAAGGGAATTTTGTTTGTTAAGAACCGGTTAGATGTGGGCATAACTTGATAACGAAGCACAAAAGATCGACATAACCTACAGACCTAGGGGCTCGGGGGCCGATCATAGATTAGCCTTGCCTACGTGAAAGTGCAGAGCCCTCGTAGTTCCAAAAAAGACCATGGATAAAGTGAAAAGAAGACAAATGGTAACCAATGATGATGGACAAATTCCTCAGGGGTGAATCAAATGATCAACCTTGCCTACATGAGAGCGCAGGGGCAACGTAGTTCGACTGACGGACACGACGAGATGGGACCTAGGTGAAGATCGACACGACGGATGATTCTACCTAAGGACACGAGCGTGAATGACAGAAGCTCAGAGTGGGATACCGAAAAGCTCAGGAATGGGGGATAGACTAGGTGGATCGTCCAATGCTCAATCACTATTTACCAAGTAGCCTAGGATGAGATGGGTGAGGGCAATAGTGCAGAAGTTGGCATAAAATAACTAGGATGTCAGGTAAATAATGATTAAGCCCTCTATGGATGACGCCTGTTACCAGGTTTTCACCACCCATACTTGTCCAAGGTGCCACAAAGGTGTTTTCACCATAGGACGGATTTATTTCTCTGACTATTTTTGATTTTTTTGACTTTTGATTTTTATTTTTATTTTATTTTTGATATTTTTGATTTTGGATATTTTTGGATTTTTTTATTTTTTTTATTTTTGACTAGGTGGGGTAACCAGGTAGATTTAGGTGTAGAACTTTTTCAAATGCATGGCATTGATAGGCTCGTCAAGGGGTTCTCCTTCAAGAGTAGTCAAGTTGTATGCCCCAGATACATATTTAGCTGCTATGATATAGGGCCCCAACCAATTTGCCTCAAATTTTCCTTTCTTATCTCGGTCTTGCTGAGTACGTTGGTTCTCCTTAAGGACAAGCTCGCCCACCTAAAATTGGTGAGGATGAACCTTCTTGTTGTAACTATGCTTGATGCAATTCTGATATGCTTGCAGATGGTCGTAGGCCTTTATTCTTCATTCGTCCAGTAACTCTAGCTGTACAAGCCATGCAGTACAAGCATCATCTTCGCTGATAAGGTTCTTAAGAGAGATTCTCAATTATGGAAGTTCAACCTCGATTGGCAAGACGGCTTCAGCACCAAACACCAAAGACTAGAGGGTGGCGCATGTCAGGGTGCGGATGGATGTGCGATATGCCTAGAGGGCAGGGTGAATATGAAGGTGCCAATCTCGTCTAGTGTTATTGACAACCTTTTTGAGAATACGGATGAGGGTTTTGTTGGTCGCTTCCATCTGGCCATTACCCTGGGGGTAATAAGGCATTGACCAACGGTGTTGGATATGGAAGGTATCGCATAGGTGTTTCATGGCTTGGTTCTTGAATGGTTTTCCATTGTCGGAAATGATGGTGGATAGGATACCATATCTGTAGAGAATATGCTAAAGGATGAATTTGGAGATCTGAATGCCTGTGATTTGTGAGAGGGGCATTGCCTCCACCCACTTGGTGAAATACTCGGTGGCAGTGATTATGAAGGTATGGCCATCGGATGATGGTGGGTGAATCTTTCCAATCAAGTCAAAACCCCATTGAGAAAATGGCCATGGTGCCAGGAAGGGCTGAAGATCATACCCAAGACGATAAAGTGTATCACCGACGATGACGTATCGAGAAGAGCGATGAATGAAGGATTTGCGTTGGTTATGGGTAAGGTCTGGGGGTATAATGTTATCACGGAGGTAGGTATAGATGTCTTGGTACCATGGGGAGGTGGGACCCACAATTTCGCACACCATGTCGGTCTCAAGGATATCGTATGCTAGGATTAAAAGTTGTTCTGCAAGGAACTCACTCTGTTCGGTCCTTGGGCATGTCCAGGAGGGAGCCAATAGTGGCCATCGCATCGGCTGCTTTGTTTCGTACCCTGGGAATCTGTTCAAATTGTATAGAGGTGAAATATTTCTTGAAATCATCCACCATGCACTTGTAGGGTAACAACTTATCATCCTTGGTTAGGAACTCATCATTAACTTTCCTAATGACTAGCAAGGAATCACCAAAGACTTTCAACTGAGTTATGTGCCACTGTTTCGCAATTTTGAGACTGGTGAGGAGAGCTTCATATTCGGCCATATTGTTGGTACAAGGGAATGCTATCCTGAATGACTTGGGAATGTAGTCACCCTGAGGGGTAACTAATAAAATTCCTACCCCCAATCCATTATGTGTATATGATCCATCAAAATACAATGTCCACGTGGGGGTCTCATCAACAGAGAAGACTTCCTCATCAGGGAATTATGTGATTAATGGGTGAGTGTCAACTAGAGGAGCTTCCGCTAACTAGTCTGCAATTATCTGCCCTTTGATAGCCTTGCGGTCCACGTATTCTATGTCGAATTCACTGAGAAGCATGACCCACTTAGCCATGCGGCCAGTCAAAGTGGTTCTAGATAATAGGTACTTCAATGGATCGATCTTGGTAATTAATTTAACTAGATGGCTAAGCATGTAATGTCGAAGCTTCTGTGTGCTGAAGACGAGTGCAGGGAAGACTTTTTCCATGGGGGAGTAGTTTATCTCGTAGCCAATCAATGTCCAACTAATGTAGTAGATTTCCCTTTCTTTCGACGACTCATCATGTTGTGCCAACAATGCCCCTAGTGCGACTGAAGTTGCGGAGATGTAGAGTAAGAGGGGTTTGTCGGGAATAGGTGGCATCAATATTGGTGGATGGGCTAAATATTCCTTAATTTTATCGAACCCCATCTGACAATGTTGGTTCCATCGGAAGGTGGAATCTTTTTTCAGAAGATGAGTGAATGGCTGACACTTGTCTGCCAGCTGGGCTATGAACCGATGGATGGACTGCATCTTCCCCTGAAGGCTTCTTAACTGTTTGAGATTGCGTGGAGGTGGCATGTCCAGGATAGATTTTACCTTAGCGGGATCAACCTCAATGCCCCTGCGAGAGACTATGAAACCTAGCAACTTTCTGGAAGTGACCCCAAAGACACACTTTTTTGGATTTAGTCGCAACTTGTAGTGCTCTAACCGCTCAAATATCTTTTTCAGGATGGCAAGATGTTCTGCTCGTGTTTTGGATTTTCCTAATAGTTCGTCGAAATAGTCCTCCATGATGATGTGTATGAGGTCATGGAAGATGACCGACATTTCCCTCTGATATGTCACCCCTGCATTTTTGAGACCGAAGGGCATAACATTGTAGCAGAAAGTGCCCCAAGGAGTTGTGAAGGCGGTTTTGTGTTGGTCCTCAGGTGCGATTCGGATCTGGTTATACCCGGAGAAGCCATCCATAAGGGACAACATCTCATGTCCTGTTGTTAGGTTGACCAACATGTCAATGTTGGGCAGGGGGAAGTCATCTTTTGGGCAGGCTTTGTTGAGATCCTTGAAGTCCGTGCAGACCCGAATGTCACCATTTGGTTTAGTGACCGGCACTATGTTGGAGATCCACTCGGAGTAGTCAATTGGTCTGATAAATCCTGCCTCCAATAACTTCTCCAATTCCTTCTTGACTAACAACGCGACTTGCGGATGCATCTTGCGAAGTTTTTGCTTGACAGGCTTAGCGTCTGGGTGGATGTCTAGGTGATGAACCACTAAGGCGGGATCTAAGCCAAGCATGTCTGAGTATGACCAAGCAAAGTTAACAATTCCCTCTTGGAGTAGCTGCACGATGACCGGGTACTCTTGCTCTGAGAGTGACTTAGCTACGTAGGTGACCTTAGGATTTTCAGCAGTTCCCAGATTGACTTCTTGAGTCTCTTCAATCAGAATAGGTGATCGGGTAGATAATTGAGTTCCTATAAGGGGAAGATGAACATCTCCATCTTCTAGCGCTTCTTCGAGATTTTTGCCATCAAATGCGTCCTTTATTTTTATTTTTTCAAGGTCACGGAGTGCCTCAGGGAGGTTTTCACTAGATGACCGTTTGTTATTTTTCTTATTCTTACTTTTGCGACTGGAGTGTTCATCCTCCCCCAATCCCATGAGGTTGACATATGTATCCCATGAGACATGCGGCAGGTGCTAATTATTAGAGTCCCAATCAATAGCTCAAAATGCTTAGGGATGGGCTAATGAGTCTGAGGATGGATGAGCATTCGAACACATGGAGAATAAGGTGCAGTGATGGCGTCATGTCTGCCGCGATATGATGGATTCTTCCCTACGGTATGTCTTCCAATGAGCGTTGTCCACAACTACTATTAAGAAGCATTAGGCGATGTTTGGGCCTTTTGCTTCTGTCATACCCCAATGCCCACATTTTTTGGTAGGAGATGTATCAATGGGTTGTAACCGCCCTTGTTCTTGCTTTCCTAGGCCTCTGCCTTGATAGTTATGCTTTTCCATGAACTTTGTCGACCAGGGGTACTTTTCTTGAAGTATTCCTTGAGAGGAGTTTCTAGCTGAGGATCTTCTCGGTAAACCCATTGGCTTATGTCTTCTTCTGGTGCATCTGTCTTGATACTTGGGGATACGAAGGTGGTGGTAGGGATATTTTTGCCACGGAAGGTGACAGTCTTGTCTTCCTTTGGGGTAGCATGGGAAGGTTGACCATACTCGTGTGGCAATGGTGGCATCGTTGCTATATTAAGAGCAGTATGCATTTCGTACTCGCCACACCCTTTGTCAATGATCTGGACTTTTGTGACTGTAGGATCAGTGGAGGATGGAGTGGTTATTACGGTGGATGGTGGATTAATGGGTGATGACTAAGATGCCCCCATTTCAACCCCAGGACAATAATGTAAATGGGGAAATGATGCCTCTAGAGCGTGGCAATATTCGAAAGGTTGGGGGTCGGTATAGATGGTGACCTCTTGTCCGTTGACTGGGAATTTGAGGTAATGATGGTAGGTGGAGGGCATGACTTGCATAGCATGGAGCCATGGATGGCCGAGAAGGAGATTATATGGTAAGTCCAGATCAAGGACATGGCAGGTAATGTACTGAACTACCGGTCCCACTTGGACAGGAAGATTAATGATCCCTTTTGAATTCCTTTCTGCATTATCATAAGCCTTGATTGTAATAATCTGGTTGCTTAAGTCCGCTTGGGTATACCCCACCTGTTTTATGAATTTTAGAGTGCACAAGTTGAGGGCAGAGCCATTATCTACCAAGACTCTTTTTATTTTATGTCGGGCAACCACGATTTCAATATGTAAGGGGCGATTATGATTGGCATCAATGTTGGGCATATCATTTTGGCTGAAGTGTAGTTGGTGAGATGAAGCTAGGTGTCCTACCAAAGCTTGGAACTGTGTGGGATCAATGTTATTAGGCACATGGGTTTCCTGTAGAGCTCTATTGAGGATTTCTTGATACACAGGGGAAGACTTGAGTAAATCCAAGATGGAGATATGTGCAGGGGTCTTTCCTAAGTGATCAAGGATATTGTACTGGGAAGTTACAGGAGTCGGTTGGGTGGGTGCAGAGGCTGCAGGAACGGTGATGCGGGCTCGTCGTGTGGTAACATCACATTGAGGGTCTTTAGCTTTGACATGTATCATGGATACACGAGGTTCTACCTACTCAATGTAATGAATAATACCCTCGTAATTGAGGGGTACATTCTTATAGCTCACGTTATTTGTGCTATTATTTTGAGGATTACTGTTGGAAGTGCTCGGGCCTTGGTTATGGTTTGGGAAGGCGTTTTGATAGATCTGTAATTGAGCATTGGACGACGGAGCTTGACTAGGGTCAACCTTGATGTCACCTCGATCTATGAGATCCTGGACGTAGTTTTTTAGACCTTGACACTTATTCAAAGAGTGTCCTTTGATTTTGTGGAACTCGCAATATTCATTTTCCCTAAACCATGCGGGCTTAGGTTTGGATTCATCGAGTGGCTTGGTGACAGGGTACGTGATCAGATAATTGATCTGCAACAGTTTGTTGAAGACGACACTCAAGGGTTCTCCTAGTTGAGCATACTGGCGTTTAGTATTCCCTTGGTTATTTTGATTGGACTGTTGGGGAGGACGAGGTGTCCCTTGTGGTACAGATATGACATTAGGTGTGGATTGTTGTTGTTTCTGGGATGTGTTGGCCACGTGGACATGTTTAGTGTCAGTGACACCATCATTTACTGCATTTTTGTTCTTGTTCCAAAAATGTGGCTTGTAATTGAATGTCCTTTCCTTATCTGGATTATATATTTTGACGTGCCCCTTGGCAATAAGGGCACGCTCAAGGATGGGTCCCTTCTCTACTACCTCCGCGAAAGTGGTGAAACAATGTAATCAAAAGTTATGAGCCATGTCAAGATAGGAGTTCTCCATGAAGAGGGTGACCATGTCCTTTTCTTTCAAAGGGGTTTTCATTCGGCTTGCTAGGGCACGCCACCTCTGGAGGTAACTAGTAAAGGTTTCCCCTTCACGTTGTTTCTCTTTGAGGAGATCCAAGGTATTGGTATCCTTCTCCAAATTGAAGGAGAAGTAGGAGACAAACTTCTCTGACAAGTCTGCAAAAGATTTTATAGATCCCTTTTCGAGGGTCATGAACCACCCTAGCGCGTTGCTTCCCAGACTTCGGGGGAACAGGCGCAAGAGATAGTTGTCATTGTGGATCACTTCTTGACACTGGGAGTAAAACTCCTGTAAGTGGGCCTTAGGATCTTTGTTCCCCTTATATTTGTCAAATTTTGGCATCTCAAAATGTTTGGGGAAGGGAATCAGTGAGATGGAGGGATCATATGGATATGGGCATATATCTTCGAACTTGAACGATTATTTGCTAGTCCCTACCTGGAGATCCTTCAGTGCGGCTTTGATTTCTAGTATGTCCGCATTGGCCGATGTGTTGGATGGATATTGATGGTAGGACGATTGTGGATTCTGAGAGGATGTTTGGAGATGGGTGTATGGATGAGGAAGTGGCATCCCCTGCTGATATGCCAAGGGACCTTGCTAATAAAGAGGTTATTGTTGCGAGGCGAGATATGGATGGGTTAGATGGTTATGGGTGGCATACTATTGGGAAGTAGGGAGAAGGTGTTTTTGATTGGCTTGCGGATATTGGGGGTGCTGATACGATTGTTGCGATGCCACATAGGAGGGTTGTTGTTGATATTGTTGCTAGTTATAATAGTTATAATGATGGGGTGGTTGTTGATGCATAGTTGGCGGTTGTGGTGGGCAAGATGGGATGTTATGTGGTGGTTGGGCTTGCGGGCGTAAAATGGATGCAAGGAATGGAGATATGGTCGAGGCTGAAGGCCGAGGTTGATTTCCTTGCGATTGATGTTGTGATGGTTGTGTTGAAAATAGGGGATTGAACAATGGTTATTGTTGAGGTGGAGGTGCGATTGAGATGTTGTGTGAGGGAGGTTGTTGAACGTTAGTGGGAGCATAGGCTTGGGGAGGTTGTTGGGATACAAATGACGATGGAGGAGGGATGTTGGATTGGGATGGTTGTTGGGGGATGAATGATGATGGCAGAGGATTGTTAGATTGGGGCGGTTGTTGGGGTAGAATGATGATGGTGGAGGATTGTTAGATTGGGGCGGTTGTTGAGGTATGAATGATGATGGTGGAGGATTGGTTGCCCCAGGAGGTGGGGGCAAGGCGGCAAAAGGGTTTCCCCCAGTGTTGACAGGAAGCGGGTTCAAGGGGGGTGGTGCCAGTAGCATTAATGGTTGCAGTTGCGGGACATTTTGTGGCATGCCATAGGCAAAAGGATCATTGGCATCAATGGTTTGGGATGTTCCCGTGACCGAGATGGTGGGATGTGTGGGATTTCCAACGGGATACAAGACAATGTTGCCAAACTCAGGTTGATGCCAGCCTTCTACGGAAGGAACGTTGGGGACATATGAGCTACTGGGGATGTCATGTGGACCTTGGGGTACGTTAGATGTGGAGGTACCATACTTGGATAAGTCAACACCTGAGGGAAACTTAACACCTTTTTCAATCAAGTGAGCCAAGATTTTGTCACCATGTCTTTCAAGAAGGCGTTCTGTCATTTGTGCATTAATAGGGTTGCTGAAGTGTTCCTCAAATGTGAGCTCGGGTTGATCGGCCATGTTTTCCTACCCAGTTGATGACGTGTTTTGACCATCCACATTGGATTGCAATGAGGTGTCGTTGTGGGGATCGTGAGGGATATTAGCACCATAATTAGGATCTGGTGAGATGTTGACTGTGTTGGTGGGATTTTGAGGGTTGTTCGATTGGGCATTCAGGGCTTATTGGTCGGCCATTTTCTTTGCCTGTGATCGAGTCTGAACGGGCATGCAAGATAATGAGGTAGATCTTGATGATGAAAGATTGATTCGATTTGATGGGAGATTAGTTGATGATGATTGGTTAGGCCAACGTGGATTGGCTTGATGGAATCAGATTGGATTGATTGGTAGATATTGGATTAACCTAGATTTCGGGTCTTGATCCGGATAGGTTTGATGATGTGGGGATCAGATCGATCTAATGATTAGGATTGATGTGATGATAAATATGATGAAGACTGAGATCCACAACCGAGTTTAAGAAGGATCTTTGGTAACACTAGGTATTGATTGAAAGATGTATGATAATGACACCGAATCCAACTTGAGATAGAAGCGGATTGATTGGGTCGAAAAGGATAACTGACTGAAGACAGATAGCGATCCTAAGCCAGTTACGATGATTGTGATTAGGGATGAATACCTAGGTCAACTTGGATGACAACTCTAATGGGGTTTATACGGAATAACGGAGATCAGGGATGAAAACGGGCTGAGGACGGATGGGGAGCATCTCAGGGTAGACAAATGGCTCTCGAATCAAGCAAAAGAGTGTTCAAGATAAATGACTCTTAGAACAAAGGGATGGAGACTCGGAACAGACGTTTAGATGTTTATTTTGGATGCTGAATGGTCGTATCGATGTTCAAAATAGGGGGACAATGAATGCCAAGTGATGATATAAGCTGGTCAAAGGACAGGTCCACCACTGCACAGGGACAAATCTGCCACAAGGTTAGGACAGGTCCGCCACTGTACAGGGACAAATCCGCCACAGGGTTAGGACAGGTCTGCCACAGCACAGGGACAGGTCCGCCACTGCACTAGGACAGGTTCGCCACTGCACTAAGAGAGGTCCGCCACAGGGTTGGGATAGGTCCGCCACCGCACAGGGACAGGTCCGCCAAGGGATAAGGACAAGTCTGCCAAAGGATAAGTTTAAGTCAGAAGTTTGGATGGATAGGTAAGGCAAATGACCCAAAATATACCAATCATAAAAGACTTGGTCAAACTGATAATCACTAGTTTTTGCACAAGAAAGACTATTCAAACAGCACAACCCTAAGATTATTAGAAATGGGTATGGTCAACAAAGTCTTCTACTCTAGGATGCACATGGTTGCTAAGGAGTCCTCGATATACACTCGGTACATGAGGCCCAAACCGTGAACACCAACCCATTACAAGCGTGAGTCGGGAACCTTAGCGAGATACTAAAGGCTCGGACCAACTCTTCACATCATTCTAACACTTCACCAATTACAACGTGGTTGGATTGAGGTACAGCTTTCACTCTCCCCCCTTTATATACCCCACTGGTACAGGTGGTTGGAATCATCCCTTGGGGTGATGAAATCCCCAAGCAGGTCCCACTAAGAAAGTGAAAAAGGGTGACTCAAAAGGACTTGGAAAGCTACGATTTCTCGTCACCCAAGATCGCCAAATGGTGCAAAGGGATTGGATACATCAAATAGTCTTCCCAAACATGCCAAACAAGGTTTATTGACCCCTCTTTTAATTAAACTATGTGCCTATTTTACCAAAAGACAATCAGAAAAAACTTGAAATTTTTACCTTTTGGAGGACAGGTCTGCCACTCTGCAGGGACAGATCCGCCACTCTGCATGGACAGGTCCGCCACTCTGTCAGAACAGGTCTGCCACTACAAGACAAGTCCGCCATAGTAGGACAAGTCTGCCACCGGAGGACAAATTCGCCACCCTTCCAGGACAGGTCCGCCACTAAAGGACAAGTCCGCCACAGCAGAACAAGTCTGCCACAGCAGGACAGGTCTGCCACTCTGTCAGGACAGGTCCGCCACCGCTGGACAGATCCGCCACTCTGTCAGGACAGGTCTACCACTCTGCAACCTGGACCTTGAAAAATGCAAAAAATAGCAAACGTGAAAGAAATAGACCCGTTTGTGGGTCCCACCGAGCGTGCCAGAAATGTGATAGGTAGAATGTGAGTGTTAGAAAATGAGCAGCAATTAAAAGAGTGCAAATAAACACCAAAACAACCTACACCTCAAGATTAGCCTAAGTTGGAAACAACACAAGATAAAAAAGCAACAAAATGAAAATCTATACCTTGCGTCGAATCGATCCTTTGGTTGGCCCTTTGATCTTTGATGTGTATGCTCCTTGGATGGCACAAGATGCAAGCTAAGTGATGTTGTGAGGATGAGTGCAAGTGGATGAAAACAAGAAAATGGCTAAGTGTAGGTTGAGAAATAAAACTTCAAAAGTTTGGCTAGCAAAATGATCTCCCCCAAAATGAGAGAAAAGAGGGGGTATTTATAGGAATTTTGAGAATTCCTAGAAGAAATGGAGGGTCAAGATTGAGCCACCAAATATCAAGATGTAGAGATAAGTTGAGTTGAGAACTCACAAGCCCTCACATCTTGACATGTGGCATGTGATTTAGCCCTAAAAGGTGAAGTGGACATGAGGTGGAAGGAGGAGTACATGACATGGAGGGGGGTACAAAGTACCTTGGGATTGGACAAGATCTCCTCATAAAGGAGGTCCTTGTCCCCATGTGGGTGAGAGGACATGTGAGGAATTAAAAATTCCTCAAATATTCTCATGGGGAGATGGGAAAGAATAAAGAATAAGTGAAGGACATGTGGGGAGAAGTGAAGGAATTAAAAATTCCTTTTGGGTGCCTTGGGGGATTAAAAAGTGAATTAAAAATTCACATGGAGAAGTGGAGTGCCTTGCCCAAAAGGAGAAAGCCTTTAATAAGGTTGACTCAAGGACATATGCCATAAATAGGATGAGGATTAGGTTAAGCTAATCAAATGATTAAGGTTGTGCAAGTACTCAGTTAGATGGACTAATGACTAATTAGAAGCAAGTGGGAGATTATGAAGGATGTGACCTTAATGATGATTAAGAGTGTGCACATGCTAACCCTTGTTAATTAGAATAAGATGAAGTAATTAAGATGAATTAGGGGACCAACTTGCAAAATTTGGAGGATGTGACCATGAGAGAGAAAAGAGGAATTAAAAATGAATTTTAATTTAAAAGGGGGATATGACTAAAATAAATAAAAGGGCATATTTATTTAATTTAGAGGAGGAAGAGGGGTAAAGTATTAAATTAAATACTTTAGGACCCTTTTGCAAGATGCAGGGTATTAATTAAACAAATGGTTTAATTAATATTGTCATAGGGGATGAGCCACCGGATGAATAAGGAGACGCGTTTGATCATAGGGAAGTGATCAAATTGGACGTCTATAGGTGCAATTACTTTATATAGTGGCATAATTTTTTTGATTATCTATGCTAGGGTTTCTTGGTTACTAATATGATGTGTGCAGTTGTGGCTTTCATGGTAAGAAGAGAAATCATCAAACTACTAACATATTTCTATCAAATTCATTGGTCCAAGGCTTTATTTTCCACTAATCTAGGCATATTTATTTTCTGAAGGTTAATGAACATTGTTTGTTGTGTTTGGCAGCATGTGTAAATGTATGCTCTCTCCTTGCACTTAGTGTGATCTTGGAGTTAAAAAAAATCATATAACTAATAATTTATTTTATGTTCTAAGTGTTATCCCAAAGCTTGCTAGCTTGTGAGTATGCTTTCCCCTTGCACTTCATGCAATCTTGGGTTATCAAAAATACCTAGTATATTCTTTCCCATTAGGAGGCCTTCTTGGTTATTTCATCACCTCATTGACGACCTCAACCATTTTTTCAGATTAAGTATAGAAAAAGGGGAGAATGAAATTTTTACCCCAAAGTGTGGCTAGTATCATTCAATCCAAGTTGCATGATCCTCAGTCCATCGAGACGCATTTGGTGAGGAGAGGAGAGACCCTCCTAATCTTGAGCCTTATAGATGGGCTCACTATTCACCTTCCACTAAGAACATTTTTTTAAGAGCCTTTAAGAATTTTTGACCATTCGATTAGTGTGGTGCAAGATACAATATCATGCTCGAAGTTACTCACCATGCACTCTCTTATTGAGGTGACACATACTCCTTGGTAGGGCCTTGTCCTTCCAAGTTAAGAAGTGTAGAGGTGGTACATTACCTTTGCATACCCTATTTACCCATTAATTTGAAGGAATTATGCTTTGGCAGGTGGTCCTACACTAGATTAACACGCCTACTTGACTTAGAAATATAGGTAGTGCTATCATGCTTGGCATATTTGCATCGTGTAAAACTAGTGAAGCCAATCAACATGCATTTTTGAAAATTAGCCTTATTGCCTTGATAGTTAAGTTAGCCATTGTTTCTTCTTGCTAGATTATCTCTTACCAAAAATCACCTTGAGACCTCCATTTACAACATTGACCATTTGTAGCTCTAGATTCAACCTAGGAGACACCTCCTTAATGATCATTGTACTTAAAACATTGACCATTATCCATCCAGAGACATATCACCTTGATTTCATTATTATACCCTTGTCATCCCAATTATCATATTTAGACCTTGGTCCTATTAGATATCATTTTATCCCCATCATCCTTATCATCACCATTGCTTTTATCGATGATCCTCTTCATTTTCCCATCCAATCCTAATCCTATCATCTAATGCCATCTATTTCACCCTTGATCCAATCATATCATCCAACCATAGTCCATATAATATCATATCAATATCAATATTATCAAGAGTCTATCTAGATCCTAATCCTTATAATCAACATCCCGATAATTTAAGCCTTACTTATGTAATCATACAAGCCTAAGTACGAATATCCAATCCTTTCCTAGGAAATTATCCAAGTCTAGTGTAATCAACCCCCCATCATTATCAATCAACTATCTAGTTAGCTTAAAACACTATTGATCTTATAGCATCACTTCACCATTATCCACCTTTTCATCATCATCCCCTTCTATCTATTATATTATTATTCCCTTCCCATTAATTGTATCATTTTATCATCCCCATCATATCAAATCCAAGGTCTACCCAATCATTCATAATCATCCTCATGTCCTCTCATCATTCTAGGTCTCTCTTTTTATGCATATCACAAGGTCCCAAGAAAGAAAGCAAAATATGGCCTCTCAAGAGTTCCCCTCATCCTCTCATGATACATCTTTTCAGGGGATAGTCCATCAAATCCCCATGGAGAACCCATTTCCTTCTTACATCATACACGATCATGATTCAAGTGACTAAGAATCCCAAACATCACTAGAATATTTTTCCTCAAATAACCAAGCCATGGACTTGATGCATAGATATATCATGAAGCACCCCAAACAATATATCCTTATGCTTGCAAATAAAGGAGCTAAATTACCCCATAATTTTGACACATCCCAAATCATCCAATAACCTCCTTCTAAACTTTCATCTTCCATTCATCACAATCCTACATGTCTTCCATCTTCCTCTAATCCTCATAATTCTACATACCTTCCATCTTCTTCTAACATTCCCATTTTATCTCAACTCATCAATCGTACATCACATTTACTTTTCAAAATTCCCTCCCATACCCAAAACATTTCATCACATATTCCACAACCACAACATTCCATCCCTTATCCTCATGTCTCAATATCCATCCCACCTAACATATCATATCACCTTCAAACATCCAACCCCATCTCATCCTCTTACCGATATCTTTAATATTCTAATCCCATCTCCTCTACACATCAACATATCCAATCTTCCAATCCCCCTTCATCCTATTACCAATATATTCAATCCTCTAATCCCATCTCATATACCAATCAACATCTCCAATATTCCAATCCCCCTTCATCCTCTTATCAATACTGACACATATCATCCTCTCAACCTTCCATATCCAACTATCAAGCACCTCCTTTCACAAGTAATTTGGCCCTATATGTGCAACAAATAAAGGATTCCCTTAAATTGATTAAACTATTACATCACAAGAAATCCTATACTTTTCAAGAATTGTGTCCTTATCCTTTTGACAAGTCCGTCGCTATGATTCCCTTCCCCCAAAACTTCAAAATACCTAAATTTGAAAAAAACAAGGGAAAAGGATATCTCAAGAAACACTTGAAAGAGTTTTACATTGTATGCCAAGAGGTCTCCTATCTTTACGATTACCTCTTAAGGCTCTTCCCTAGAATTTTGGGTGGTCAATCCCTTGATAGGTTTACTCACCTTTCTCATGGGATAATCACATCCTTTTGCGAGAAATCCAACAAATTTATCACTTACTTTTCCTACAACATAGAAAATGATATCACCATGATGGATCTTTGCACTTATAAACAAAATACTGGTGAATCCTTCACCTCATTTTTACAATGATGGGGACATATTTCTAGTCGCTTTGCATGGCCTATACTTGAAAAATAATTTTTCACTATATTTTTTGAAAACTTAAACACTGAATTAGGATTCCAACTATGCATGCAATGTGCTCAATCTTTTGATGAGATAATTGAAAAAGGATTATCTATTGAAAAAGACCTTATTTCTAAAGGAATATTTAAGATATATAAATAAGGAAAAGACAACAATACCCAATCTAATGGAAAATATCATTTTTGGAATAAAAACAAAAATATGGTCAATGATGGTGTGATTGATTCAAAAAATGTTCAAAATATCCAAATACCTCCACCATCATCCTCTCATAATAACTTGTCTCCTTAAAAACGTGTGGTTATCTCTAAAGGACAACCTAAATGACATGCTAGAGAAGAATTTACCCCCTTCAGTGAATCAATTGAAATGGTCCTCTAGAAGATCATTCAAGCCAACATGATCCAATTACCACCCATCAAACCCCTTGGTCTCGATGTTTCTAACCCCTCTTGGTACAAAGAACATGATTTTTTTTATTACCATAGGGTTAGTGGACATAAAATATCCTCATACATGAATCTTAAAAATCCTATCTAAGATATTATTGATTGAGAAGATATTTGGTGAAGGGGCACCTTTGAAGATTTTTTGTCAATTAAAGTTGTTAAGGAGTATGCTCTAGGTTTTTTTGATTCATGAAGCATTAAATAAGGTAATTTTGACCATTTTTGTGTTGTAAAGGGACATGGTAGATTTTATTAAGTTATTAGGTGGTTTGAATTGCAAAAAAATTACAAAAGATGAAAAGTTGTCAGATTTGAAATGTTGTAAAGTTGCAAATTTTGCAATGTGTTAGAAGTCCAACGGTCATGTTATTTCAAAAGATAGTTTAGGAAGTTGGGATAGTGGTTTTAGGAGTGAATAAGTATAAATAATATTGTAGACTCTTTGTGGAGGTTGATTGTGAAGTTGGTAGAAGATTTGAATCTATAAAATCGTTGATTTCTCTTAAATTTTGTAGTTTTCCTTCTGTATAGTGAATTTGCAGAGAATTGTACGGCCCGTACAGGCCCTATCTTGCTATTTCTTGAATTGGAAATTGTATTAGGGTGAATCTAATTTCAAATAGTTCAAATTTAGACAAGTTTTATTAAAATTTGTGAAAGTTAGAACTATTTCTCTATGACTGGTTGGTATACCCTGTTTTAAGGGTTTTGAAAGTCTTCAAAATGAAAACTTGACCCATTCCACTCTTTGTGGCTACTATAACTTGTGGAATGGGTCTGATATATTGGTAAATAGGTGTAGGAAAGTTGTGAGGGTGCATGGGAGGCCAAATAGATTGTTGGGCATGAAGCCCTAGGAGTGGAAATTGAGTTTTCCATGTGAAATTTAGTGGTTTTGGTATGGTAAAGTATGTAAAAGGTTGGTTCAAAACTATTTGATGATTCTTTGAGTTTTTGAAGAGGTTTTTGAAGATTTTTTAAGAGGTTTTAGGGCTGGAGTAAACCTGTATATGTGATTTTCAATAAAACCCTAGGTTATTGGCTAGGAAAGAGGGTTTCTAGTTTAGGTGCCTTGGAGGGTGAGTTTTTGAAAAAAATTTGAGAATTATTAGGTTTGGAAATATTTTTAATGCTTCCCAAATGGTTTCATATATTAGGAAGAAGTTTTGAGACAAGGTTCTTTGTAAAATAGACCTAATTTGAGGTTTAGGTCTATATAGTTGGCCCAATTTTGTGAGATTTTTCCAAAGTAGCTAATTAAGAGGTTTTGGTATGTTGTTGTGGGCCTTGATAGGTTTTTGAATTGGTTTTTTTCCTGGTCTGAGAGGATCTCTTCAAGAATTTGTACCCAATCTACCCAAATTACAATGCTATACGAAATTGTATAGACTTGGTGAGATAGAGAGAATTTGAAGGATTGGTGACTTCATGAGTTGTTGTATTGGTAGAAATTGTGTTGTTTGTATTTAGGACCTCCCATGATTGGAATCAATATCTCTATCGAAGGACATAAATCCCCAAATGAAAACTTGGGTATATACAAGTAGCTTTTTCCTCAACATAAAGAGGATAAAATTTTTGCATCATACAATACAATGCCTTATATGTATAACAAAAATATCTCATCTAATTTTTTCATTGGTAACATCAAAAAATTTCTTCCCAAGTAGTTATTATAGCTATCAAATCACCTAATTGTGTTTTTACTACTCGACATGGGCAAATCACTATCCAAGGAGCTTCATCCTCCTCTCAACCTAAAAGTAAATATAGCATAATCGACCAATTGAACATAACACAAACATGAATATCTATCCTCAATCTACTTAAAACATCTCCCATCCGCAAATACCTTAAGAAATTCCTCCATGAAATCCATATCCTTGATGACATTGATATTATTCAATTTCAAGCCATGATAGGACACTTATCATCTCCACGCTCACTTTTTCTACTAAGGACTTGCCTTCCATGTCAATCCCTCTCATAATCATCCACTTCACATTTAATATCACATCCATAAGACCATAATTAAATGTGTCCTAGTCGATGGTGGATCAAGACCTAATCTTTGTAGCCTTACTCTAATAAAGCAACTGAGATATTTTGATGATATTGTCGATCCCCAAAAGAAGATTATCATAAAATCATATGGCAAAGCTAGGCATGAATCTAAAGGCTCTATCAAGTTATGCATCTAGGTTAAACTCACATAATTGAAATATTTTCTAAATTTTAGGCCTTGACCTCCCCTACAATATCCTTCTTGGTCGCCCATGGATCCATGCCATGCAAGTTGTTCCATCTACATTCAATCAATGCATAAGTGCCCCCATAATGGAACTGAAGTGACTGTACATGTTGATCCAATCCATTCCAATATTGTAAATTATTACGAAGCGGTCATGGCCTTTCACAATATTTCCCTACCAATACTGCATCACCATCTTCATCTTCATACATTGATCCTTCATAGCTACCTACCTCTTGCAGTCCCTCAGAGATCAAGGTTAAGATCAAAGACCTCGATGTCAGAGAATGTGAGCTACAACCCTTCCACATAAACCCACCTCACCACCATCTCTATCATCCCAAACTTTTAATGTCCATGATAATCCTATGTTTGATCATGATATCTACCATCATACACTCTTTGATCATGATTCCATTGAGGATATTCATGATCATATCCCTTCCACTCCACAATCCTTTCACCTCAAACATCCTATGTGTAGGGTATGCATCTCCTAATGTTGTCACTACACAAACTTCTTTCCAACTCATCAAGGATGTGCAAGCTTCCTTTGACATTAAGAGTTCTAAAAAGGATAGTCACAAAAAATTCATTGAGTGCATCACTAATATCTTCCATGAATTACATATCCTTACCATATCATACAACACATCCAATGCATCCACTTTCATCCCTCACATAAACTTGGATCAACAAGTGTCATCCAAAAATAACAAGGATATCTATCAAAAATAAAAATAAAAGCCTTTATCAAACGGAGATCCAAAAAAAAAAAAAAAAGTAAAAGAACTAAGAAGCCCTTTAGTCAAAATCAAAATCTATTAGACAAGTAAAAATTAAAAGATAAAAAATCTATCTCCTATCATGTCCCTTCATCCAAAATAACTAGGGACATCTATCAAAGAAAAATATCAAGAAATGAGTTTGTTGATCCTAAGTCTTCATCCCCATCTTCTTCACATAGTATGTCTACTCTACAAAATCTACCCATATTCATACACCCATCATATCACTCCACCCCCTTATCAATGTCTCTCGATGGAACTTTGATGTAAAACCCTCCATGTGCTTTAATTCAATGGTTTCCCAACCTCCTTTTTATGTGAAGCATGACACTCCACGTAGCGTGTACATTCAGGATCATACCTTATCTCCCTCCATCCACCACACAAACCATCCTCCATCATCCATACAATATCAGCCATATCCATCCATCCAAAATCATCATCCATCTATTAAAGAGCATCCACCATGATTACAACATCCCCAAGTCTCATTTATTGGAAAAAAGAAAACCCAAAAAAAATTCAAAAAAGTCAAAAGATCAAAAAATAAGTAAAGAGAAATAATCTATAAGTGAAAACCACTTTGGTGGCACCTTGGATAAGTACTATGGTGAAAGCCTAGCAACAAGAACCATGTGTAATAGTCTCTTATCCACCATCTCCTAGGATGTCATCTCATTTTCTATCATTCCTTATCCATATCAGAATAAGCTATCACCTATATCCATTCATCTATCCATAATAAACATATCATGGCTTGTATTCAATCCTTGATCATGTTTCATCTCTTATCCATCCATTATCACCATTCTTCTCGATTCTTTCCCATGCATTAGATGTGAAATTTACATCTACATTATGTCAAGGATTTGATTTTGTATGTCCTTAGTTTCCTCTCACTATGGCCTTCAAGTCTCATGCATTTGTCTAGTCCCCCATCATCATCCATAATAAATCAACGATCAACCCATACAATCTCCAATCATATCCATCCCATCCAAAAATATGAAAATAAAAAAAATCAAAAATCAAAATCTTGAGTTCCTCAAATTTGACATTCAATAAAACTAATCATTGCATCTAAGACGTCAATTCTTTAATCCAAATCATATCATAAGCCTAGTTGTCAAGAATTAATCAATCATCTTATCCTTTTTCCAATCAATCAATCATTCATCATTTTCTCTAAATCGTTTCTTAAGTGATTATCCAAGCCTAATTGTAAGCAAATCATCATCTTATCAAAGCCTTGATTACGTGATTATCCAAGCTTAATTGCAAGAAAATAAATCAATCATCATCATCATCTATCCGATATTTGGAAAGAGACATATGGGCTACAAAACATGTTTGCAGGGCATCTTGTGTTTTGATTTTCCTTTTGATCATTATCTTTTCACCCATGACTACTCCTACTTATGACTGCCTTGATCTATCTACATCTTGGTGTGTCACAATCAATGTATAATGGGGCATCTTCTAGTTTGTTGTTCTTGTCATTGTTTGAGTGTCAAGTACATTCAAAGGTTACCTTGTCACCCTAGTTCTTCATACCTTGGCGTATACTTGTCTTTGCTATATCAAATTTTAAGGATTGCTCAATACATATTGGCATAATTTATTAATCATTACTGAATTTCCCTTCATTTCATCATCTTCTAATTCATTTGCTTCATGATCCTAATCCTTCATTGATCCCTTCCATTTTGAGAGAAAACCTATGTTCTCCTAACCCACATATCCTCTTGAGAGGGAATCCCATTGCAAGGTAAGTATTTTCCATAGCGTATTACAAGAATGTCCCACAAACATGGCATACAAATTTAAACAATGACCATGCCCCATTCCAAGCTTCTCTAAACACACAAAGATATCAAAAAATAAAGTTATCTTTGAGTAAGCGTTAGAATAATATTAAAAGATAAACCAATAAAGAATAATACCAACTGCTCAAAAAAGCAAGTCAACAACCATCGTATCTCTTGCCAAAAAATAAGCTCACTTTTAGATTGGGCATATTGTAAGAAAGATACATCCATTAAAGTTTGGATTGGTTGGATAAAAAATGGATAAAGATAGGTTAGGCAATAATCTATGTAAGCAACAACCTTAGTTTAGTATTAGTCTCTTTCTTTATATTTTCATGAAAGCTTGATGTTTTACATAATGTAGAGTTTGCTTTTGTTTAAATTTCAAGTGTAGGTAATGTACATCTAAATTTTACTCTCAAGATAGAGACATAAATCCAATCCCATTACTAGGTTAAGGAAAATTTCCCCTAATTAGGTATAGGATCATTTATTATGAGGGGAAAAAATGTACTTGAACATGATCATGATAGGTAGATAGATGAAATAATAGATACTACTAATTTATGAAGCTATGATAGGTGGATAAGTGGAAGATAGGAGAAGGTATCTCCAAGGATTATGTTGAAAAGTCCAAGATGCCTCATACTAGAGGTAGGGAATCCATGGATAAAAGATAATGGATGATTATTGAGATGTGAGAATGGTGCATAAAGGATATGGATTGTGGAGGAAGTAAGGGTTCACATTGTCCAAAACATACAGGGATAATTTTTGGCCCTAGTTTTATGAAGATCAAAGATGAAAGGGTATAGATATAGATTATATATGATGATGGATATATAATGAAGGATATGGATAAGATAATTAATATTAAGGAAGGAAGAATGTATTTGGATAGGATGATGGATATGTGATGGAATGGATGACTTAGAGTTGGATGAGGCGGTTTGGATGTTGATTAGTTTGTGCTTTGATATGCATTGCTTGGATAAGGATGGTGAGATCTTGTGAAGGATTAGGATCATGAGGGGGAATTAAGAGGGGTGTTGGGATCTTAAGATGGGGAAAATTCATAAGGGGAAGTGGAAAGGATGTCTTTCTCTTGATTGGGAGTAGTATCATGAGACAAATCAAGAGGGATATCATGAGATGGCATGGAAGGGATGCTTGAGCCTTGAGATGGAGTGGAATCAATGGCCAGATTGGAAGGGTTATTTTGATATCGAGATAGGAGATCTATGGGATGAAAGGGATATCTCAAGGCATTTTTTTACCCCTACATGTATTGGTTTCTTCTATTTGAGCTACAATGTACTCTATGGAACAAAGGTATAATTGGCCTATTTGGAGTTGCCACCCTTATTATAGGGGTTCCCTTTACCATAGTTATGGATTGGATTTGTGTATATATTGAGATCATTATTGGATGGAGTGGGATGATCTTTGACAATAATGTCACCCTAGTCTATAAGATCTTGAATAAAAATAATAATTTTATGTAATCAAGAGTTTTATAACCTTTGATCCTCTAGTATTCACAAAATTCATTATCTTTGTACCATGAGGGTTTGAACTTGGACTCAAAGTATCTAATTTATAGTAATGTAATAAGCTTAGATCGAACCATTTTTTGTAAAGTAGATTCAATAGGCTCCCCTAAAGGAGTATATTTTCATCTTGGAGCATTGATTTGCCTAAGTGGTCTCCTAGATATTTGTAACACCTTGAGCATTTTATTATGTGTTTGTTGATAACTGTATGTTGGATGGTGATTGTATGTTTTGGATGGATTTTTCATCTACTACACCACCATTGAATTTTTTTTTTTCCCCAAAGATGGGGTTTATTGTTAGATTGGGAGCCATTATCCTTGTTTTCCTTATAGATAAATTCACAAGGCCTTTAACAATGAGGGTTTTTTTAATGGTTATTACTTTTTATGTGATCTCATAAAATGTATTAGCACATAGGAATTGTAGGTAGAAGGTGATTTATTGGTTTAAATTTTGGGTAAATATATGGACAAGTTGACTTTTTGGAATAGGCCATGAGAAGTTGCATCATTGTAAGAAGATGGCTAATGATTCTCTATTTCTTTGAATAGTCATAAAAACTTCATGCTCAATGTTATATGAGAAGCAAGCAATGAACTATTATGTTATACCATGAAAATACTTGATCCCATGGGGCAAGTGAGAGAACCATTCAATGGATTGACCTCCTAAACTTTGGGGAAAGAGGCATATTAAGTATCATTGTAAGAAACCTCAAGACAAGATAGGTAAAATTACCTTATATGTTCCCGTGAATCATATTTTCCTTTGTTTTTATTAAACTTGGGCATTTCAAACTTTTGAGGAAAGGGGGTCATGGGTATGGACCTATCAAAGGGATAAGGGCACATTTCTTCAAGTGTATAGCTCTTCTCAGTGTGTCCCATTTCAATATCTACTATCTTTTGTTAAAGACTGAATTTATGATACCAAGTCATTTGTAGTTGTCAAGGTAGATATATTGGTAGGGATGTGTGTAGAAAAAGATAGTTGACTTCGTGGGATATATATATTTACAAGTATATTAAATGTAGGTGGTTGGGAGGTGTATGAGATGGAAAAATAACTTGCAGGGGTATTTATGGGAACATAGATTGTAACAACATGATTGAATGGAATGTGTTATTGATTAGGTAGCATATATGTTTGGGATGAAATTGGGAGTGTTTAAAATTACCGGTAAGTGGAATGATGGGATGTAGAAGGTAAGGTTGTGATAATTTGAGAATGTGCTTGTTGTGGTAAAAATAGAGAAGAACTAAAGCAATGATGTTACATATGGAGAACTTGTTTGAGATGTTGTTTCACATAATCAAATGTGTAATGGCAAGAGAAGGTTAGGTAAAAAATGATCATGTGTCTCTTGATATGGGTGTCATTGAACCTTAGATATGCAAGGTTGAGATGATGGTGTATGAGGGAAAGTGGTGAACTCTATATCTAATAGGATTTGTGATGGATTTTATGACGGAGTAAGTGTAGTAGATTGTGGTAGAGACATGCCTATCACAAGTATGTTCATTGGATTTGTTTCTCCCAAGGTACAAGGTGCAATGAAAGTTATGGGTCTTGCTCTTTATGAATAAAAGGGTCAAAATTATACAGTATCTTGGCACCTTTTTTAATTGGAATTTGAAGATAGTGATTGGGATTTGTGGTGAAGAGAAGTTACATAACTTTAATTACTTCAGGATATTTTTAAATTATTTTAGTTCCTCTAATGTTGGGTCTCAATTAGTATCTAGAAGGATAAATGAACATTCTTTGAAGATGATGGTTTAGGACTTTCATATATGCCTTGAGTGGATAGGTGTGAAATAATTCCAAATTCATATTGGCTACCACCCATGATTATTTGCATGTTCAACTCAATTTGGAGAGATTCCATTTTTTCTTGAATTATGACCTTGTGATCAACATATGTAACTATAAAAACCTTGATTGATAATGAACAATTGCTATGGGTATGTAAATTTTTGAACTTTTAAAAAAAAAATTCTTAAGTTTGGATAAGACTGGATAGATTAATTGATAAAATATGATTACTGAGTAAAAACCAAAATAGATCAAAGTTAAGTTAATTCTCCAAATGATACAAATGATACATATTAAGATAGAGATTACTTACTTGAACTAGACTTATGAGTCCAAGCAAATAGATAGGGAGTGGATGTTTTCAAATCAAGATTAGCCAAAGCTCTTAAGCTAGTATATCCACTGATGATATTAGGCTAACTTAACGCCTTACTTGAAATAGACAAGTTTTTAAGCAAAAAGGAAAATTAGAGATAACATATAAGAGATCTAGATTAAACTTTACTATATTTTTTTTGATATGCAAGAGAGATTTACATTGATAAAATAGAAATTTTTACAATCGTCTGTCATGCAGGATATCCAAAATTGTTGATACTGCCAGCAATATCAAACTATCTGCATCAAACCCTACCGCCTACAGACCCTGACAAACTAACACTAGTAGACCCAACATACATTTCCTTAATATGAAAAACAAAAATCCCGAACATGGGCGGCCATCACTACACTGTTATGTTAAGGCAAAAAAATCTCGACTGAGGGCAACCACAACTGTATATGTAATCAAAAACAAAAAACTGGAGGAAAAATAACCATAGCTTTAAACAGACTTTTCACCACCGAGAAAATTGTTAGCCTTGGCGAAACCCCTAAAATCTAGGACGTACTGTCTGCACTAGGCCTTGGGCAGCTTGAAAACTTTCAGCAAATAATCGATGCCAACCACCACCAAATGGTTGTGTTGAACCAACGGTAACCCCTTCAAATCTAGAAGAAATGGATAATATTTCACACCCTCCTCGGGGATATGAAGTGTGTGCATATCTCGATGATGAGGGATGACCACGCCCGGGGAAGCAGCGTACAGAACTTCCTCAATGCCCACCAGTAGCTTCGAGGGAAAGAGCCACCTAACTAAAGCCTCAACCTTCGCCTTTGCCATCCTATCCCCATAATTGACGCCAAGAAGTGAGAAGCAATGCATGATCCCACACAGTAAGCCTCATCATCTTCCACAAACCCGTGCCCAAGAACCATCTTGACAACCACCAAAATAAGGGAATCATACTGCTTCAGGCAATGCTTGAGTCGCTGGTCAGTGACAATTCTGCAAAAGACCATTTTTCGACCAACACCCTTGAGTCAAATTGGCATTGATGCAAAAATGCTTGTGAGTACATTTCAACGAACATCCTCACAATGAATTTTGACCGCTCCCCCATCGCTACTGCACTAGAAAACTCAAGAAAACCAGAGATGCTCACGAGCCAAAGACTTCACATAAACACCGTCGAGGAGAAATGACCCAATCCTACCCAAAATTCGGTAGATAAATAGTAATGTACCCAACGCTGGCGATGGCGATTAATGAAGGTTGTACAGTCCCACGATGCAGCTTCCACTAGGTGCGATGGGGATGCCACCTTAACACGTGAGAGCACTGAACATGAGGTAGTTGTACCCTTGACATGACTGGTGAATATTATGAGATTTGAATTCTTATTACTCATGGCAACATCCTCATTAATTCTGACTTGCCAATATGCTCAACCTGACAGCTGGTAATCATTGTATTGACATTCCCATCGCTTACTAATTGCAGTACCAAATTGACAAAAGGCCCACGCACCACCCCTTCGGCGACCTCCAACGTGGTCATCCTTGTCAGCAAAACATAGTCACCTTGTCGTTGATGTCATCAGGATTTCCACAACTCCTTGTGTGGAAATCCACTCACCCATCCACCCACAATCGGCCACTCACAGTTATTTGTCAATTTCTCTGATGTTTGAACCATCAACCCCCTCATTGGAGAGATTTTTAGCCTCGGTGTTTCCTTCTCTCAATATGTGGTTGAAGGGGACCAATTCAAAACTTCCCACCAAACTAAGGGCCTTATCCAGCATCGCCGTCGATTTCCAGTTGATTGTGTTTTGGGAATGAAGTGCGTTGATAACTAGTGTAGAGTCCCCTTCGATTGCCACTTTGCTCGAATTCATCTCCTTACACAAGCCCAAACCAAGGATGAGAGCTTGGAACTCCACAACATTGTTGGTTCCACTTGGGAGATGGGCTGCAAGTCTTCCAACAGTTTTTCCATTCCAATCTCTTACCACACAACCGACACTAGAAACTCCCAGGTTGCCCCTCGCAGCCCCATCAAAATTGAGTTTATACCATTCGAACTTAGGGGGGACCAACATACATTTTGTCGGTCATACTGTGTTGAGCTACCCCTCATTCCCACAAAGGATGCCACCTTGAGCCCATGCCATTTTTTCCGCATCTATGCATCCGAAATTGTGAAGTTTGTTTTCTTGGGTTTTAGCTCCTCACACCGCGAATAAACTTCACTAGATTTTGATACCATCACTGATTATGATATGCTAATTTATGAAGTAACACAAGCTCCAAAGCATTTTATTATTTTTCAATTCTTACAAAAGATAACAACTTGAAGTCCAATGAAATAGTGTAATAGTGTAAGATGTTTATACAATGAGATAAGTTGAAGGTCTATATCGGATTTGATTGTTTGAAAGTTTGGAAGTGTGATTTTTAGTTATAATTTTGGAAATATCAAGGGTTACTGATATTATTCAAAAGCGAACCAAGTTTAATCAAAAGCATTGTAGGTTGAGTCAAAAGCAACTCAAAATCAATCAATAAAATGAGGAAATGGTTTAGAAGTCCAAAATTATCAATCAAAAGCGACCCAAAATAATTTAATTAAGCATAATATTTTTAATCATCTATATGACTCAAAATAGTTTAAAAATGCTATAGAATCAATTAGATGCACAAAACAATATTTTAGAAGCATAGATTTGTGACTCAAATTACATTATAAGATTTGCTAAAATCAATGCTATAGGTATTAGAAGAGGTTTTCTAGAATGTGTTTTTGTTTTGGACACTTTCTTTTAGCAAGGGATACCAACAACAACAGAGATGGCTAGTGAATTTTTTATGATATAAAATATTTTAAGAAATATACACCAAACAAATCAATAGCTTTAATTCTAAGAAGATTTAAAGACAACAAATTTGCTTTCTTTGTTTTTAGAATATTTTTATTTTTATGATTTTTGAATTTTTTTATAATTTTCTAAAGATAAAAACACACAAAAAATGCAAAAGATAATTCTTATGACTCAATTTAGATTATATGTCCCCTTTAGGTTTCAAGTGGGGAAGGAGTTTTAAACACTCAAACACTCCAAACACATGAACAAGTCTACTCAAGTGGGTTTATCACTGCTATAGGTATTAAATATATGCTAAAATCGCTACTATAGGTATTAGAAGAGGTTTTCTAGAATGTGTGTTTTTTTTTGGACACTTTCTTTTAGCAAGGGATACCAACAACAACAAAGATGGCTAGTAAATTTTATATGATATAAAATATTTTGAGAATTTGATACACCAAACAAATCAATAACTTTGATTCTAAGAAGATCTAAAGACAACAAATTTTCTTGTTTTTTTTAGAATGTTTTTATTTTATGATTTTTGAGTTTTTTTGGTAATTTTCTAAAGATAAAAACACACAAAAATGTAAAAGATAATTCCTATTACTCAATTTAGATTATATGTCCCCTTTTGGTTTCAAGTAGGGAAGGATTTTTAAACATTCAAATACTCCAAACACATGAACAAGTCTACTTAAGTGGGTTTATCAATCATTGTAGGCACAAGGGACCACAAGAAAATGTTAGGGTTCAGGTTGATTGGAACAATAAACATTAACAATTATATGTAGATTAAATAACCTAGAGATAACAATGAAGAATAACACAAAAGTGATCAACAATGAATTTAACATGGTTCACCCAATATGGTCTACATCCACAAAAACTCGGTCATCCAATGATTTTATTATCTAGTGCAAAACATATTACAATCTTGTGAACACCATACCGCAGCATACATCCTAGCTGCTTATAACAAGCCTTTTGGAACCTTCTAGAATTAGCATTTTACAAGGCCCTTTTTTCATTTGATGTGTTAATGGGAAAACCTTGACGTCTTAGCAGGAAAACCTTGACGTGTCAATGGGAAAAAACCCCATTTCTTGTTACAAGTATAAAGTACTTGCATGATCAATCACCACATACCAACAATCTCCCACTTGGAGACTAATCAAGCTCCACACCAAACAATCTCCCACTTGGAGACTGATCCTGGATGACACCGTTGCACTTGCAACTCCCATTGGACTATAGGTCTGGCTAGTTTTTTATGTCCACCATTATCATTTGTGAAGGCCAACAAAAACTGTTGAGGAAATATATTTCTCTCATGTAATTGCCTTTATCAACATATCTATAGGAATCTCACTTGTGTGAATTTTTTCTAGCTTCATCTGTCCATCCTCTGAAATTGATTGGATGAAGTGGTATCTAAGTTGTATGTGCTTAGTGGCGATTGGACTCGGGTGGAAAAGATGGTGCGCGTCCCTGGTCTGCTCTGGTTGCGGGGTGCCCACGGCCTATGAGGCATGTCCTGCATGCTCTGATCACTCTCTGCATGCTTCCTCTTTGCAGATCGGCTGAGGGAAGATTTCTGCTGGTGTGGGGGTCGTTTTCTGTTGTCAGGGGAGTGCCCTTTTACCTGTTCGCATTTTTCATTACCTTGGCTGTGATTGGTGGTGTTTTACGGTGGGGTTTGGTGTGAGGTTACTTCTTAAAGTCCTCTGTTGTGTGAGAGCCTAGTTGGAATAACAACGTTTTCCTAATTCTAGGGTGCTTTAGAGTTTTTTGTGAGGATTTGGGGTTTGAAACGGCGGGCCCTGGTGTGGGGCTGAGGTTCGATTGTGGTGTTTTGGAGTGGGTCTCATGGCCCTGTAGGATGGTTTGGAAGAAATGAAGGGAGATGATATGCTGACGGGAGATGGGGATGGGACGTTCATTCCTGCTTCTTCTGGCATGGGGCTGACGAAGATCAATGGCTTTAAAGTGCAAAAGGTAAATGGTTGTCTGGAAAGGGCCCAAGCGCGTCCAGTGGTGGTAATTCAGAAGGAAGCGGTGGTAGATGACTTAGAATACTTCAAGAAGCATGTTCTAATCTGCAAGTTTTTGGGAATGAGAGTCTCCTTACCCTTCCTCGACCCTTGGATTCAGAAAACTTGGAATCTGGAGGGAGATTCCGAGATCCTGCTCACTGCAAACAATTTTTTCTTGGACTTTTCATGCATATCCGATAGAAATAGGGCTTTTGAGGGTGGCCCGTACTTCTATAACCAGATCGGTTTGTTCATTAAACCATGGCATGCGGGCTTCATTTCTACATAGGAGTTGCCGACCAAAGTACTGGTGTGGGTGCGTCTTTCGCGATTACTGCTTGAATGCTGGAGGAGTGATATTCTTCAGTCTATTGCAATGGCGTTGGGGAAGCCGATCGGTCCTTCTCAGCAAACTCTGGAAAAGAGGATTTTTTCTTATGCCCGTGTTTGTATGGAGATTGACTTAAGCCAACCCTTACCCGACTCAATAGATTTGACAATGGGATCTAGTTCATGGACGCAGCCGCTTGATTATGAGACTTTGTCGTTTCGATGTCGCCTATGCCGTGAATATGGACATCTTCAGAGAAAGTGTCTGCGTGCTTCTAGAGAGGGTAAATCAAGAATCGGGATGGCCACAACATCTTTAGGTTCTGAAAAGGGTTCCGGACCCAGGCAAGAGGTGATCCCGGATAAAGATGGGTTTGTGCCTGTTAGACCATGAAATAAAGGCCGTGGGCACAAGAGGTCCTTCGAAGACCATCAGGGAGAAGGGGGATTTAACAAGTTTGATGCACTGAATGACCTAGTTCACGAGGAAGGGGTATTTCCTGACTTGCATGTCGAGGTTGCTCCTGCTTCTTTTCCTAATCTTGAGCCTGAGACTCAAAGGCCTTTGGCTACTGGACCAATGGAGACCTCATGGGCTGTAAAGGAATCTTCTACTTTTCCCCCTGAAGATGGGCTTGGAGACCCTTGTATGGTGGTTGGTTCTTCTATGGCTTCAGTTGATGTTGGTGCTTGCTCTGCTGGCGATTCAGGTACTGGAGGCTCTGGAAAGAACAAAGCTCCTACTAGTTCCCATATTCTGGGTGTGCATCAAAAACCCTTGAAAAAGGGTGCCCCTGATAAGCCCCAGAAGGTGGGTAGGAAGAAGGATCAGGAGAAAGTCAAATTGGCTGGTGAGACATTGGTTGAATCTGGGTTGGTGAGGACTTTGGAATGCCACTTCTCTCAACCTACACGATGATTGTGCTCTCATGGAATGTGAGGGGTATGAATAGCATCCCTAGACAAAAGGCTATTTGGGACCTGATCCGTGCTCATTCTCTGGATTTGGTTTTTCTCCATGAAACGAAGTTATCTGTTGAAGGCATGATGCAGAGTGCTTCTAAGATTTGGAGTAGAGGTTTATGTCAGTGTGTTGGGGCGCAGGGGAGCTCTGGAAGCCTCGCTTACTTCTGGGATCCGCGACGAATCTCTCCTTTGTGGTGGTTCTCGAGTAGGTTTTCCATCTCTCTTGTTGCATCGAGTCTGGAGACGGGGGAGAGAGTCTTTCTATCCAATATTTATGCTCCAACGAATGTTCCTGGTAAGCTTCTTTTGTGGTCTCATATAAATTTTTTGCGATCTTTGGACCCCTTTCTTCCCTAGATTATGGCAGGGGATTTCAATGCAATTGCTTCTCTTGAGGAGAAAAGGGGGGGGATGCCTCGTCTGGATACCTCGTCTGATCTTCTTAGGGAGAATTTGGCCCATCTTAGACTTGTGGATGTCAAACCTCTAAATGGAATTTTTACTTGGAATAATAGAAGGATTGGGGATGAAGCCATTTCTGAAAGACTTGACAGGTTTCTTGTGTCCAGTATTTGGGTTGGCAACAATTGGATGACAAGTTCTGAGATCTTAGATTGGCGGGGATCATATCATTGGCCGATCAAATTCTCTGCCCGATTGGCTAGGGGCTCTAAGAAATAGAATTTTAAATTTCAGCTTATGTGGCTCAGAGAGGAGGGGATTTTTGACTTAGTTGCTAAATGGTGGGCTGAAGGTCGACCAACTTTTGGTACGGCTATGTACACTTTTATGAAGAGGCTCCAATTTGTGAAGTATAAACTAAGGCAATGGAATAAGTATCAGTTTGGCAACGTGTTTCAACAAAAAAGGGTCGCTCATGATCACTTGAATTCTATAACCAGGAAAATTAGAGAGCACGGGCTTGATGCAGTCTTGAGCAGGCTAGAAGATGGTGCGGTCAAGGATCTTGAGGAATGGGAGCTCTGGGAGGAAATTTTTTGGAAACAAAAGGCTCGTATTGACTGGCTACAGGAAGGGGACAAGAATACCTCTTTCTTCCATAACTCTGTGAAGGCTAGAAGACAGGGCAATATTATCTCTTCTCTTTGCTCTCCTGAGGGTTCTGTTCTCTCTTCCTCTTTGGAGATTTCTAATGAGGCTGTCTGCTTCTTCTCAACCCTCTTTTCTGATGATACCCCACCTACCAATGAGGAGGTGGGTTCTATATTGGCTTGCATTCCCCCACTTGTTACTATGGAGATGAATACCTCTCTTCTTCAACCTATTTCTTTGAAGGAGTTAGAGGATGTGGTATTCCAGCTAAAAAAGGGGAAGGCCCCTGGTCCAGATGGGTTTCCTGTCGAATTCTTTCAGGAGTTTTGGGATGTGATCAACCTTGACTTGTTGGAGGTTGTGCAAGAGTCCCTAAGGAATAAGCAAATGTTGAGAGTCATGAATGCCACGTTCCTTACGCTCATTCCAAAGCGTGAGGGGGCCAATTCTTTGGATCTCTTTCATCCAATTGCCTTGTGTAATGTGGTGTATAAAATCATTATGAAACTTATTACTGAGCGTCTGAAGCCTTGTTTAGATAAGTTAATCTCGGAGGAACAAGGGGGTTTTGTAGCTGGCAGACAGATTTTGGATGGAGTGGTCATTGCGGCGAAGATAATTCATTCCATGGCCTCCTCAAGGGAAAAGCTATGTTCATCAAGTTGGACATGGCCAAAGCTTATGACAGGGTCAAATGGAGTTTTCTCGTTAAAATTCTTGGAGCTTTTGGGTTCAGTAGTGAGTGGATTGATTGGGTCATGAGTTGTGTGACAACGCCCTCCTTTTCAGTCATTATAAATGGAGAGTCCTCTTAGTTGTTTGGTGCCTCGCGTGGTCTCAGACAGGGGGATCCATTATCTCCATATCTGTTCATTTTGATGGCCGAGGGTTTGGGGAGGTTCATTAAGTCCCAGGTTGTTGCTGGGCTCATTCAAGGTTGGAAATGGAATAATTCCCTTTCTCCTCAAACCCATCTTCAGTTTGTTGATGATTCTGCCTTGATGGGTGTTGCTAAGGTGGCTAAAGCGGTTGCTCTCCGGCAAGCTTTGGATTGCTACCTGGCTGCCTCTGGACAAAGCATTAATGAAAGGAAATCATGCATTTATTTCTTTAATACCCCCAGGCTTGTACAACATCATATTGCCAGGATCTTAAGGTTTCAGGTGGGACAACTTCCCTTTACTTATTTGGGTATCCCCTTGGATGTGCGCCCACCTCCCAGGCAATTTTGGCAGGAGGTGATTGATAAATTCTGAAATCTAGTCAGTCATTGGACCTATCGCTGGTTATCTACAACTGGAAAAATCACTTTGCTAAAGTCTGTTGTGCAGGCTCTACCAATTTATAGATGTTTTGTGATGACAGCACCCTGCAGTTTCATCAAGGATTTCGAGGGGTTGTGTAGGCAATTTCTTTGGTCGGGCAACCTCCTCTCGAGGAAGTGGAGCTTAGTCAAGTGGGAAGTTGTTTGTTAGCCGAAACAGGATGGTGGGCTGGGTCTACATAGAGCAGACTGGAATGGGCAAGCTCTAGCTGCTAAGTTATACTGGAGGTGGTGTTCGCACCAACATCAAACCTGGGCTAAGATCCTTACTTTTAAGTATCTTGGGGAGGTGGATGGCGCTGAGGTCCCTCGCTTTAGCCTTATGGGGACTGGCTCTATGATCTGGGAAACTCTCAAGAGGGGAGCTCCGTTGGTCAAACAAGGGTTGTTTTGGATTTGCAATAGAGGCTCTGATGCTCTTTTTTGGAAAGACTCCTGGGATGGTTTTCCGCCCATCCTCTCTTCACATCCTCACTTGGAGGATTTAAGTCAGATTTTTGTTCAGGCTGGGTGGAGCAGAGTGATGGACTTCAAGGCCCCTCAAGGGGTGGGACAAACTTTTGTTTATCAGTGGAAGGATATGCAGGAGTGGCCTATGGGTGGTTCTATGGAGGATAGGAGGGAGTTGTCCTCTATCTTAGCTAATCGAGTGTGCAACTCTCTTCCAGAGAGGGATGTGCTGGCTTGGAGTTCGGATACTAAAGGGAAGTACTCTGTGGCTTCAGGGTATCATGTTTTGGGAAGACAGGCTTTGGGAAATGCTGAGGTCCCCTGGTGGAAAAACATTTGGAATAATTTCTCTTGGCCTAAATGCAATTTTTTCTCTTGGCTAGTGATGTATGGCAGGTGTTTGACCTGGGACAACCTCTGCAAGAGGGGTTTCCAAGGCCCCTCATTATGTGTTCTTTGTCGCAAGGACGCTGAAACTATCTCCCATCTTTTCTTTCAATGTCCCTTTGCTAGGAATATTTGGCATTTTTGGTGGGGGGCATGGAATATCCAATGCAGACATCCTTCTTCCCTTGGTGAGCTTTGGCAAAATATTGGACATATTCCGGCAAAGACTCCCTTTTTGCACACTGTCTGGTCTATTGGCCCCAGTTTAACTATTTGGTAGATTTGGTTGGAGCGCAATCAAAGGATTTTTCTAGACAGGAAGCTTCTGGTGGGCCAAGTTTGGGCTCGTATTCTTGTGGTGCTACAAGAAACTTTGTATGCAAAATGTGATTTGTCGGTACTGGTGGACCCTGGGGACTCTAGGGTTATCCATAATTTGGGGATTTCTGTTGGTAGTACTAGGAGGCTCAAGGCTGGGCGAGGCAGATGCTCCAAAGGGAAGGTTTTCAGGGGAGGACATTGGATGCTTCCCCCCACTGGGGTCTTGAAAATCAACACTGATGGGTCTGCAAGGGGAAATCCCAGGCACGCTGGTGTTGGTGGGGTGGGAAGAGACAGCTTTGGGGTGGTTGTTTTCTTTTTCTCAGAGTATATGGGGCAGCACTCTAATAACCTCATGGAGGCCTTAGCAATTCTCTTGGCTTTGAGAAAGGCTTATGCTCTTGGCTGGAAACAAATTATTTGTGAATCTGACTCTCAAGTAGTGGTTGACTTGATTAATAACCGACATCTTGATGATGTTAACTGCAACTTGTTGTGGTGGTTAAACAAATCACCCATTTTGGAGATTTACTTGATTCTATCACCTGCTCCCATATCCCTCGGGAATGGAACAAGGTGGCTGACGGGTTGGCTAAATGGGCATCTGCGAAGAATGAGACTTGGTTGGTGGATGACTGGAACAATTTACCGAGGGACATGGCCCAGGATTTGGAGGGCTGGGTTACTGAGGATGTGAAATGTTGCATTATCAATTCTTAATCTCTTGTTTGTAGTTTCTTGGCCCTTTCGGGTCTTCTTCTGCTCTTTGCTTTGTACTTTTCCTTTTGATTAATAAAAGTTTTTACCCCCTTTTTTATTAAAAAAAAAAAAAGAAGGTTGTATGTGCTTAGTTTTTGAATGCAGAGCTGAGTTCTTAGCAAGATGAATGGCACTCTGGCTATCAGTGTACAAAGGGATATCTTCTTGTCATTGTCTCAATTCCTCTTGAAAACATTGTAACCAAATCATCTCCTTGCTAGCTATAGCAGTTCAACATACTCAACTTCAATGGTTGAAAGTGCAACCTTTTGTAGCTTGAAATCCAACTGATTGCAATACCTCCTACAATAAAAACATACCCTGTAGTAATCCTCTTGCTATCAATATCACCCACCATATCAGAGTTAACATATCCTTTTAGAGCAAAATTTGTTCCTCCAAAAAATAGTTTCTTTGAAGTAGTGCCTCTCAAATATCAAAGAACCCATGATTTTACCGCATTCCAATGTTCCATTCCCAGATTTCTTATATACCTACTCACAACTCCCATTGCATGTGCAATATTTGGCCTTGTGCATATCATTGCATACATCAAGCTACCAACTATTGATGCATACGATATCTTAGACTTTTTTCTTCCTCCTCTTGTGTCTTTGGACACATCTCCTTAGTAAACTTAAAATGACTAGGAAAAGGTGTACTAACTGCTTTTGCATACTGCAGCGTGTTAAACCTTTTCAACACCTTCTCTACATACTCACTTTGAGACAAAAATAATTTTTTGTTTGTCTTGTCTTGTGTGATCCTTATACCAAGGATTTGTTTTGTTGCACCTAAATCCTTCATAGCAAATGAATTTGCTAATTTTTTATTAAGTTCATTAATATGTTGCATGTTAGACCCGACAATAAGCATGTCATCAACATAAAGCAACGTGATAATATAGCTGCTATTACCTAATTTCTTAAAATAAACACAATAATCAGAATGACATCTTTTGTAACCTTTTCAGCCATAAAACTATCAAATTTCAAATACCATTACTGAGGTGGTTGCTTCAGGCCATAAAAACTCTTCTTTAACCTGCACACAAATTCCTCCTTACCTTTGACCTCATATCCCTATGGTTATTGCATGTATATTTCCTCTTCTAAATCCCCATGGATAGATGTTGTTTTCACATCTAGTTGTTCAAGATGCAAGTCTTCCGTAGCCACAAGACTTCTAAGAATAGTTTTAATAGAATTCATCTCTACAACTAGAGAAAATATTTCATCAAAATCTATACCCTTTTTCTATGCAAAACCTTTTACCACAAGTCTAGCTTTATATATTTTCTTGCTTCCATCTTCTTCCTTCAACCTGTAAACCCATTTATTTGGCAATGCTCTTTTACCTACAGGCAATTGGACTAAGTCCCAAGTCTGATTCTATAGCAAGGAATCCATTTCCTCTTTCATGGCTAGCTCCAACTTCTTTTTGGTATCTACCTGCATTTCTTCTTCATAACCTTTAGGTTCACTAGAATCAGTTAATAATATAGAATATTATGATGGAGAAAATCTTTTTGGAGGTCTAGTTATCCTTGTAGAACGTCTAACACTTGCAAGAGTCTGTGGGATAACTTGTTGTTGCTGAGCATCAGGTACCACTGGCATTTTATTTTCTAGAATATCATCCAACACCACATATTCCTTTTTGGCCTATTCATGCTTCTTTTCTTGCAGCTGATCCCTATACATGACCTTCTCATTGAATATAACATCTCTACTCCTAATGATTTTATGATTTTCATAATCCCATAATCGATAACCAAATTCATCTACTCCATATCCAATGAAGGTACATTTCTTAGACTTAGCCTCAAGCTTGGTTCTATTTTCAATATCAACATGGACAAAAGCTTCACAACCAAAGTTTTTTAGAAATGGCTAGTTTACCTTTTTACCCATCCATGCCTCCTTTGGAATGCTACCATTCAAAGGATTTGAAGGTTCCCTATTTATGAAATAAATAATAGTATGTACAACATCTGTCCAAAACTATAAGGGTAGTCCAACATGCAATCTCATGCTCCTTGCACGCTCGATAATGGTCCCATTCATCCTCTTAGACACACCATTTTATTGTGGGGTTCTAGGAACCATTTTTGGACTACATATTTCGTTGTTTTAATAGTAATTTTCAAATTATATGTTGCAATACTCGCCTCCATTATCAGATATGAGACAATTCAACTTTTTCTCTATCTCATTCTCAACCAAAGCTTTCCACTTTTTAAAAGTTTCAAATAATTCTAATTTTTGTTTTAGGAAATACACCCATGTTTTCTTAGTTGCATCATCAATAAAAGTAGCATGATAGCAAGAGCCACCAAGACAAGATACCTGAGCCAGTCCCCATACATCTAAATGCATGAGCTCTGATTTATCAGTCTTCTTCTCTTTCCCAACTTTGAGAAATCGAACTCTTTTCTATTTTCCATAAACACAATTTTCATAGAACTCCAAGTCAATCTGCTTCAGACCTAGTAGCAAATTTTTGGAGTGAAGGATCTTCATCCCTTTCTCACTCATGTGCCCAAGTTTATGATGCCACAATTATGTTGTTGTCCTTGTAGCAAGTGCTATAACTGTCTTAGTAGCAAATATTTGTGTAGCAGTTAAGGTAGAAAAAGTATTACCAGTACACAAATACAATGTGCCTACCTTTTCACCTTTAGCTACTACTAATGCACCTTTAATGACCTTCTAGACTTTTTTTGAAAAGGTAACTATGCAGCCTTCACTACCTAATTGGCTTGTAGAAATTAAATTCCTTCTCAAATTTGGAACATGCCTTACCTCTTGTAGCAACCATACATTTCCATTCTACTACTTGATTTTTATCTTTCCTTTTCCAACAATCTAACAGGGTTCATCATCACTCAATGATCTGGGGGATATTTTCACTAAAAATTGAAATGTCTCTAATACTCCATATTTCAGCACCATTAGAAAGAGCACGACTTCCTAATTCTAGCGCAACTTGAATGGAGCAAAAAGGAGTCTGTTTGCTCAAGTTATGGCCAGTCAAACTTTGGGTCAAACTGCTATCAAGAGCATCCAAAAAGGCAAAAAAATGATCGTCTTGGAAATCGACGAAAGCAATGTCAAGTCGAAGAGCTCGTCGAGATGATTCTGAAAATGTTCGTTTCGTCGAAATCTGACATCGTATGCTCGAGATATAGGTAGTCAAAAGTTTAGTTGACCAGATGGTACAAGGTGATGTCAGCATGCTGACATGTTCGTCTGTACTGTACGAAATCTGATGTGGGCCACTCAGAATTTGACACGTGGCGTCCAAGTTAGCATTATACAGACCAATTAGATGGCGACACGTGTCATTCGTACACACGTCAATGTCTGCATCAGTGCATAGTCATTAGACATGTCAGTAGCCCAGTCAACGTCCACGACAGACACATCATCGGTGTCAGTGAATGAATGATTGCCACATGGAACCCTCCTGGGGTGACACGTGGCCCCTCTCTCCACTGATGACAGTCAGTTTGTTGTTTGAAAAAAAGGTTATGTGGGGGGATTTGAACCCCCCACCTTCCATATGTGAAATCTCTGCGCGGCCGATGCACCAAACAATTCGCGCTCATCTATTTATGGAGGCGGGTTTCTTTTGTTTAGTAAACAGGTTATATCCGTTGGAAAAATTGCTAACCGTCGGGAGTTGAACCCAGAACCACCGAGATTCTAAAAGTTAAGACCACCAACATGCCATCGTGTATATTCAATAGGATAACAACGTGGGTTGTTTTTATTGATTAGTTAGGCTTGATGCCTAACTAAATAGCCTTTAAAGGTTATATTTAAGTTTTAAATAAAACAAAACAAACAAACCCCCTAAACAATGAAAGCTCGAGAAAGGCTTAAAACAAATTTTTATTAATTTTGAAGGGATAGAATAATTTTGTTAAAGATTATGGGGGATATATCATAGATTTCTATGTAAAATTGGGAGATTAAGGGGATTTTGGGAAATCATATGGTTTTGTACCATATTTGGTAAATTTGATGTATAAAAGGGGAGTTTATGAGTGAGTTTGGTACTTAGAATTTTCAAGTCCAGGTGGTGAAGTATTGAATCAGAGGAATAGAGAGATTTTCGAGTCATTTCTGTACATCAGAGTTTTGTCATGCTGTCGAAGTGCTAGAAGGAAATGGTCTTGGTGCAATTGTAATTTTGTTTTTGGAGATTAATTGAATCGGTCCCACTCTATTGGAGTGGACCCGGAGACGTAGTCACATTTGTGGTGAACTCCGTTATCAGATCATTTGCACGCTCTCTCTCTTCTTCCTTCTCAATTTTGTTCTTTTCACCTTCAACTTTTAATGCCTAATTTCAATAATGTATGCATGAATTGTATTTCCACTTAATTCACATGATAATGTGTTAATTTTGTTTATGTAATTTAGATTTCATGATTTGTAAACATTAAGCATTCAAACACAATTAGTTTAGATCCTAATCAGATCAAGTGGTATCAGAGCTTTTGGTGACTATTATTGCAGTTGGTTTTGAATGCTAACAAGATCCAGGATTTAGAAGGGCGAAGGCAAGCTTTAGGAATTTAATCCTGAGATCGGGAAACGAAGAACTTTTCTGAAGATGTCTGTGTCTGGGATGGAGGTACCTGAAGAGCTCAGTGAGCAAGAGTTTCAAAGAGCTTTTTGGCAGATGAACGCTGCATTGGAGATGCTACTCGAAAGGGAAGAATGCATGAAACGTGAAGAAGATCGTGGGGGCAGTAAAAGCAAGAAGAAGCAATCAGGAGGTGGTGATGAACCCCCAAAATCTCTTCCATCTACTCCTCCTTCTCCTCATTCTCCTTCTTCTTCTACACATTCTCTTTCTGGTAATCCTTTTAAGGGTGTAAATAAGCCTCAAATTAAATTGGATGTTAAATTTGAACTGCCTAAGTATTGTGGTGAATTAGATGCTGAAAAACTAGATGACTCGATTCAGCAAGTAGAAGTTTATTGTAGAGTTCAAAACCTCTTTGATGATGCTTCTAGGATCCAGTTAGCCACTTTTCGGTTGGGAGGTTCAGCTCTCACCTGGTGGAAGAGTAGGGCTAGAGCAGAAATTTCATAGCATGGTAGAGTCAATTTATCTTGGTTATAATTTATTAATGCTCTTAAAAAACAATTCTATCCCTTAGGTCACATGCAACAATTAATGATGAATTGGAAAGTGTTTAAACAAGGGAAAGGTCAAATTGTCCAAGAGTACATCCATGAATTTAGAAAGAAGGCTATTGCATTAAATGTACATTTGTACACCTAAGATACTTTGTTAAAGTACATAGGAGGTCTTCATTCATATCTTAGACATTCCATTTTGGTTTTGAACCCTTGTAATTTGGATGAAGTGTTTGTTCAAGCTACACACTTAGAGTCAAGGGGAAAGGGTTCTTTCATTGATAATGATAACTTTGTAAAGAAATCTTCTAAGAATGCAGAGATAGGGAAAGGAAAGAAGACAACTACAGTCAAGAAGGATGACAAGCTTTCTTGCTCTCATTGTGATAGGAAAGGTCATGATGAAGATCATTGTTGGAAGTTGCATCTTGAATTGAAGCCTAATTGGGCTTAGAGACAGAATCAGAAACAGAAGGGTAAGGAGAAATCCACAAATATTGTTATGGATCTTGGTTCAGATTCTGATGATGAAACTAAGATAACAGTTGTGGGTATGAAAGGTAAAGCTCCTATTTTTAGTGCTTCCTTTGACAGTTGTGCTTCTACTTCGAAAGTTAATGATGTCTTTGAAGATAAGAAAAGGAATGAGTTGTTTCATTTAAGGGTTGTTGCTAAGAACATTAAAATTGATGCACTCATAGATAGTGGTTCTCAAGTTAACTTAATTTCTGAAGATGTTGTAAGAAACTTGGGATTGAAAACTACACAACATAAGAAACCTTATCTGCTAGGCTAGATTTGTGAGAATGATAAGTTGCAAGTAACAAGGCAATGCAATTTGAAATTCACAATCACAAGTAAGTTTATGGATGAAGTACAATTTGATGTGGTTCCACTAGATATCTGTGGGATAGTTCTAGGTAGCCCTTATTTATATGATCAAAAAGCCATTTTCTATAGGGAAAAGAATCATTGTCATTTGTTTAAAGATGGCATTCAATATATTGTACATTCTCACATGATTAAGACTGATCGTTCTTTTACAAACACATGGCAATTAAAGAGGGTGATTAATGCAAGTAAAGATTTAACTCTTATGTTTGTCAGCACAGATGGTTCTAGACAGGAACTTGGAGTAGCTAACTAGGGTCAGATGTCGCAGGATGCACCCACAATACAGCATGAGGGAATGATGATTGAAAGCATTGATGGTCCCTTGGGTAAATTTTTTTCTCATGTGAAAGATCGATATGTTGTTGATTTATTCTCTTTCATCTCTGCATTATTGTTCAGCTTGATGCTAGTCAATATTTGTTGGTTAGTGGCTACGACAATTAATATAGATGCTTATGGAAGTGATAAAGTGATGTTTATGTTCAACAATGTTGTTGTAGTCTTTGTTGTGATTGTGAGTCAGGTATTTAGATGTACAGATGATATAGGACAAGTGGGGAGGCCAAGTCCTCACTTAATGTCTGAATAAATGCCACTTTTGGAGGTCCAAAAGTTCTCCAGTGGGGAGGCTTGATCCAGGGGATATTTTCACTAAAAATTGGAATGTCTCCAATACTTTATATTTCAACACCATCAGAAAGAGCTCGACGTCCTGATTCCAATGCAACTTGAACAGAGTAAAAAGGAGTCTATTTGCTCAAGTTATGGCCAGTCAAACTGCCATCAAGAGCATCCAGAAAGGCAAAAAAATGATCATCTTGGAAATCAACGAAAGCAGTGTCAAGTTGAAGAGCTCGTCGAGACAATTCCGAAAACATTTGTTTCATCGAAATCTAACATCGTATGCTCGGGATATGAGTAGTCAAAGTTCAGTTGACCAGATGGTACAAGGTGATGTCAGCATGTTGACGTGTCAATCCATATTGTATGGAATCCAATATGGTCCACTTAGAATTTGACACGTGGCATCCAAGTCAGCATTGTATGGACTAATTAGATGGTGACACGTGTCATCCGTACACACGTCAACGTCTGTGTCAGTGCATAGTCATCAGACACGTCAATAGTCTCTAGTCAACGTCCACGATAGACATGTCATCGACATCAGCGAATGAATGATTAACACGTGGGCACCCTCCTGGTGCGACACGTGGCCTCTCTCTCCATTGACGATAGTTTGTTTGTTGTTTGAAAAAAAGGTTGTGGGGGGATTTGAACCCCCCACCTTCCATATGCGAAATCTCCACGTGGCCGGTGCACCAAACAATCTGCGGTTATCTATTTATGGAAGCGTGTTTGTTTTGTTTAGTAAACAGGTTATATCTGTTGGGAAAATTGCTAACTGTCGGGAGTTGAACCTGGAACCATCAGGATTCTAAAAGTTAAGACCACCAACATGACATTGTGTATATTCAATACGATAATGACATGGGTTTTTTTTATTGATTAGTTAGGCCCGATGCCTAACTAAATAGCCTTTAAAGGTTATATTTAAGTTTTAAATAAAACAAAACAAACAAACCCCCTAAACAATGAAAGCCCGAGAAAGGCTTAAAACAAATTTTTATTAATTTTGAAGGGATAGAATAATTTTGTTAAAGATTATGGGGGATATATCATAGATTTCTATGCAAAATTGGGAGATTAAGGAGATTTTGGGAAATCATATGGTTTTGTACCATATTTGGTAAATTTGATGTATAAAAGGGGAGTTTAGGAGTGAGTTTGATACTTAGAATTTTCAAGTCCAGGTGGTGAAGTATTGAATCAGAGGAATAGAGAGATTTTTGAGTCATTTCTATACATCAGAGTTTTGTCATGCTGCCGAAGTGCTAGAAGGAAATGGTCTTGGTGCAATTGTAATTTTGTTTTTGGAGATTAATCGGATCAGTTCCACTCTATTGGAGCGGACTTAGAGATGTAGTCACATTTGTGGCAAACTCCGTTATCAGATCGTTTGCACTCTCTCTCTCTCTTCTTCCTTCTCAATTTCATTCTTTTCACCTTCAGTTTTTAATGCATAATTTCAATAATGTATGCATGAATTGTATTTCCACTTAATTCACATGATAATGTGTTAATTTTGTTTATGCAATTTGGATTTCATGATTTGTAAACATTAAGCATTCAAACACAATTAGTCTAGATCCTAATCAAATCACTCAAATATACATTTCCAAAATCACCTTAAACATAATCTACAAAATATTTCCTATGGGGTGTGGCATGAAATGAAGCCCTTGAATCTATTACCCGGGAATCTTTAGCACTATCTAAACACAAAATTAAAGCATCCTATAATTTATCACTTGCAACATTAGCTTCCTTACTGTCATCATGTTGCACATCTCCTTGTTTGCCCTTTCGAGACCAACAATCCTTCTTCAAGTGTCCTTCCTTTCTAGAGTGCCAACAATCCATTTTCTTCCTTTGGATTTAGATCTTCCTTTCTTCAACTTCCCTTGTGACTTCTTGCGATTTGTTGGGCTTTTTACTCTCTCCTTTATTCTTCCTCCGTTCTCTATAGTCAAAGCATTACCTGATGTTGAAATCTCACCTGTGCTTTTCTATCACATTTCCTCACTAAAGATAACACTAACAACATCATCAAATTTTAATGTATTTGAACTAGAGATAGAGTTACAACCATTACCAAGCTATTCTAGCTTTGTGGCAAAGAACATAAAACCAAGAGAGTTGTCACATTTTCATCAAAATTCACTTTTATAGAAGTTAACTGACTGGTAATCATATTAAACTCCTTTAAATGATTTTTCACAAATCCACCTTCAATCATTTTTATATTAAACAAATGCTTCATCAGAAATACCTTATTTGAGGCTGAGGGTTTTTCATATAATTTAGCCAAAGCTATCATTAGATCCTCTATTGTCTTTGCTTTTGTTATATTGGATGCCACTGATGGTGCCAAGCATAGCCGAATGGTTCTGAGTGCCTTTCTATCCAGAATCTCTCATTCTTCATCAGACATTGCAACTTCTTTCTTTGCTTTTCCTTGCAATGGCCACCATAGATCCTTTTGATACAAATAATCTTCCATCTGCATCTTCCATGATTGATAATTTTGGTCGTTGAACTTCTCAACCTTGAATTTGCCTTCTTCCATTGCTCCCACTCAAATATAGAGGTTCCAATTGACCAAAATACACGCGACTTTGATACCAGTTGTTAGGGTTTGGGAAGATTGGAGAAATAAACATTAATAATTATATGTTGATTAAATAATCTAGAAATAATAATGAAGAATAACACAAAATAGATCAACACAAAATTTAATGTGGTTCATCCAATATGGGCTATATCCATAGAAATTCATCCATTCAATGATTTTATTATCTAGTGTAAAACATATTACAATCTCGCGAACACCATACCGCAACATACATCCCAACCGCTTATAACAAGCCTTTTGGAACCTTCTAGAATTAGGGTTTTACAAGGCCTTTTTTTTATTTGATGTGTTAATGAGAAAACCTTGACATGTTAACAGGAAAAAAACCTTGATGTGTCAGCGGGAAAACCTTGATGTGTCAACGGCAAAAAACCCCATTTCTTGTTATGAGTGTGTAGTACTTGCATGATCAGTCGTCACATACCAACATTAAATATGGCTAAGAAGTTTTAACTAAACTTCACAAGCTCAATTAGGGGAATCCTCTATATAATACAAAGATACGTGAGGTTTAATTTATACATGAAAGAGAACAGTGTCAAATAGTCAAGAGGAGAGGGTAACCTACTCTCCACCTTCACTTATTTAATGTCTAAAGTTCTTAAATGTTTAGCCTGGATTGACAAGATTCAACTTCCAAGAGGCATGTCTTTTGGTTCACCCCTCATTCTTTATACTCTGTCGAAACATGAGAGTTGAGATCATCCCTTAGGGTGATGAAATCCCTAAGCAAACCCCTTAAACAAAAAGTAATATCAAACTAGCTTTTCAACATTTTTAAATTTTGAAAAATCCAATCTTTGCACACAAAGATCAACAAAAACCCTTAAAAATACTACTAACTCAGGTCAAGGGTTAGTAGATATAGGTCAAATCTATCTGAGATGTTAGAAATTCAAATATCTACAGATTTGTAATCAATTAAAACCAACATTTTAATTTCTCACTATTCACTAATCAAATGCATATTAGATTAGATTAGATGCACAATAAATTAGATCAAATGCATAGCAAATTAGATTAGATGCATGGCAGGTCATCTCAGAAGTGCATCATGTCTACTCAAAGATGTCACAAATCAATTAGATGCGGCATAAGTCAGTTCAAATGCGCTACAAAATGAACCAAATGTGCCTAACCTTCAAAGAGTTGATTTGTTTTGCAAAAAAAATATTGTTAAAAAAATCATGAACGTAAATTCCACTAAAATGTGAATGATGAAAATGTAAATTATGTAAAATAAGAACAATACAATAAAAATACCAAACTCACACTCAACAATCACTCAATAAAACTTAAAAATCTATACATCAATGAATCAATATTAATCTTTATTTTGATCAAACCAGGGAATTTGGAGGAGTTCAAAGGTCATATTACACTCTTTTATACTCGATAAAATTTGATCATTGATAAATTGAACTTAAAAAAACATTATTCAATTTAAAAAAATCATATAGGAAAAGTGGTACCGACTCTCTGATGTGACGTGCTTCCATAGTGTCAGGAATCGTCTCGTCGTACAATGCCACATAGGCATACCTCTATGTGAAAATTTAATTACACCGAAAGGCGTTCCACTACAATGGCATTCTGCCGTGAATTTCCGTATACATAAAAACGTCCATTGGAAAAGTAAAGCCGGTCGGCTGAGTTGTCGCCATAGGATTTCTAAGCAGGATTGGAAGCTGCAGAGAGTATGACGAAAACCCAAAGCAACAAGGCAGTTTCGCATATTATTCTTTAGTCTTTGTTTCAGGCGGTTGCTCTGAAATTTAAAACTAAATGGCCAAACAGGGAGACAGACATTCTCCAACTGGAATCGATAGGGTCTCTGTATTTTCAGATCCCAAAGGTCACAAGTCACTCTACCCAGACCTAAGTAGCCCTTGTCAATCTCACGATAAGCTCTCTTCTTCTGTTTCTCTCTATCCCCAAGTGCACATGGACGACGTCATAGAAAAGCCCTCTTCTTCTGTTTCTCTCTATCCCCAGGTGCATAACCCGACTTGGCCGATCAAGACAAGCAAGCAATTCTTTTAAAAGAAATTAACTTCTTTCCCTACGTTTTCATCTACACAACTCTAATCCCATCGCAATGCAGGAAGATGGTTGAGGCAAGCGCTTAGAGAAAAATAGGGGCAGTGGAGATGAAGGCTGTCGGTGGTAGATCGCCCCTCCTTCCACCCTGCCTGCCAAGGCACTCACCGACGATTTTCAGGTGGTGTACTGGGCGATCGATTCTGCCGCTGAATCGCCATTACTGTGATTGTGCAATGCTTCAGAAGACTACAAGATTGAGTGTAATGGAAAGGAGGAAATTGTAATGAGAATTCCGGGAGCTGTTGTCCATTTGATAGATAAGCAGGAGACTGTGGAATTGGAGAGTGAGGAGTTCATGCTGGTGAGATTAGTTCAGGGGGACAACACCATTGCAATGGTTGCGAGGGTGGAGGATCAAATCCAGTGGCCCTTAGCCAAAGACGAAGCCGCTGTCAGGGTTGATCACTACCATTATTTCTTTTCCCTTCGCCTGCCCCAAGAGGCATATGATAGCGATGATGACCCTGAAATGATGGAGAATATTCTCAACTATGGCTGAACATTTGCAGGCTGAAGGGTGGGAGCGTGCTCTGCAAGAGCTGGACAAGCACCTGGAGCAATACAACCTTTTTTCAGTGCAGAACGTTTCTGAAAGAGGGTTTTTGGAGATATTGGAAGTGGAAGTGGCAGTGAAAGTGGTGCTGCTGAGGCGAGAGTAAAAAGGGAAAAATCTGCAGCTTATTGGATAACGTTGGCACCTAATGTGGAGGATTATAGTGGACTTTTGCCTCTGGGTATTGCCGCAGCTTCAAGGCAGATTGTCAAGGGGATTTTGTGGTGCGAAGATGTCACTGTTGATCAACTGACATGGGGACATGAATATCTGCAGAAGAGGCTTCAACCCAATCAAAACCCTACTGACAAATTTCAAAACATACTTAGATAAATCCAAGGTAGAATAATAAGATCATACTTGGTTTGTACAAGCATATTTATATGACATACCTTGTTCACCTTCTAAGGCATCACTTTGAGTATTCCAATCCAAGGGTAAGTCATAGATCCCCCATTATTGTCTGTGGTAGTTGGAAAGAAACTATTGGTTATAAAGGGAGTCCATTTGCAAGTAATATTCATTGATTAGGTAATGCTGCCACAACTTTTGGACTGTATGCAACCACACCAATGATATAGCTATGGCCTCTATGACATGGTTCACTATTTGAGTGTCATACTATGATACCTTGCAATCCACACCTATGCATAGTTGAACAAGAGAATTTGAGTGATTAAGCATAGAGATCAACAAAAATAGTTGAATGATGAGTCATCCATGTCAAAGGGGCGAGAGATAATAGTAATAAGTGAAATTTGTTACAAGGTGAAATAGGAAGGTGGGTAAAAGTTCCTATGAACAGTAGGAACCCTTACTATTCCAAGTCTGTTTATACTATTGCGATATGAATTTTTCTTGTAAAGGCATTTGACTAAATACTAAGGGCATGTGTTCCCATATGAGAGTAATTCTACCTAACATTGTCAATTCCAACTCTGTGTCAATTCCAAGTCTGTTTATACTATTGTGATTTGAATTTTTCTTGTAAAGGCATGTGACCAAATACCAAGGGCATGTGTTCCCATATGACAATAATTAATGTTGATGGAGGAAGGTTAAAGAAATTAAGGCTCAATGACGATGGAGCGGGGTTGAAGAAATTACAGCCAAAAGATTAGGGTTACAAATATATAATTATCAGATGTTCAGACTTAACCTATTTATTAACTGAATTGGAATTTGGTGATCAGATCCATAACCTGATCGACAGAGTTTGGGGTTTTAAATGGCTCAAGGGATATGATCATCATCTCCATTTAATTTTCTGTCAACTATGGTTAAGAGTCTACATCCTTGTGTGGTCCATTGCAACTACAATCTTGATTGCTAATTGACACCAACTTAACCATGAGTAAGCAACTTGTGAATAATAAAGCACACTTTCAATTATGAATGTGGCTCATTATCAAAATATAAATTAACTGCAATAACTTTACCACTAAAGGTTCCAACACTTGCAACTAACTATTGCGTTGGTGTGGGTTTGCAAGATTGCAACACTAGGCAAAATCTCACTCACGTTGAGTCTTGGACCTTGAAGACACTTTTGGTCATCTGCAATTTGCTATAGATGCGATAGTGCGAGAAAAATGAGTGTTGTTTGAGATTTGGATAATGAGATAGGACAAATGGTAGAATCTCATTACTTAGGCTCTAACATCTATTTGATGGCTTCTGACATACTTAGACAGATTAGAAGAAAAGGTTCTACAGTTCATAATACTATTGCACCCATATGAGAAACAATAAGGGAAGGCATAGGAATAAAGCAGCTTTATGTCCGTAGTGTCCATTACAAGACATAAAAATCATATAAAGAAAAAATAATATTGACAGATATCTTTCGGCGTTATTTATATTCTTTAAACGGAGCTTCTTGTAGAAGAAACAATTCAACCCATCCGAATAAGAAAATTGGGAGGCAAAAATAAACCAGAAACCAGAAAAACAAAAACACGAAATGGCGGCAGGCGTGAAATATGAACAGAGGGTGGCAGCCGCGGCGCACCTGGCCGAGCTCGACGACGACGAAGAAAACCTTCCAACGGCCGAGCAAGTTGTCAAAAAGTGCAGTGAATGGGGCATCATGGCTGAGCTTAAGCCCCACCAGTCTCAAGGAGTCGCTTGGCTCATACGCCGATACTGTCGGGGGGTAAATGTTATTCTCGGTCAGTTCTACTTCCTTTATACGATTTTAAGATTGAGTTATTTCAATTTTTATTTTCATGTCGGTGAAGTTGAATTTGTTAATTGCTTTTGTGCTATATGCAGGGGACGAGGTCATTTTCTATGCCCTTCTCTACACGCTGTAAATTATTTTCTCCATTCAGCATTTTTATCACAACTGTTTTCTCAGCTAATCTCTTTTTGTTATAAAACTCTTTTCTCAGTCAATCTCTTTTAGCTGTATTTATATTATTTTATTTTCTTCTTTTATATTGTTGCTCAAGCACGTTGAAATATAGTTAATAAGCACAGCTCTGGGAATGGTTATATGCACACGGGGGAGATTCGATAGTTAATGCACTCGACTCGGAGTAGCATTGGCAGTAGTCTTTGGATAGATAACCTTACAGAAGTTCAGTGGTTCACTCCTGTGAGCTTTACTTCTATGTAATGCGTATAATTAGAATACTAATGGTGATGAGAGATGGGTTCTTTTGAAATTGGGTTGATGAAAATTGATTCGAAACTACACGGTTGCATCTCAATAAATCATCACATGATTTATGTACACTTTTTCTGAAAGCTATAGTTTATTCACGTTGCCCTTCTTTGCATTCTCGTTGGGCTTAACTATGTTCTTACAATTTTTTTTTAAGTAGAGATTTATGATCTCTGCTGAAGTCATATGCTCGAAGGTCCTTTACACTATAATTTCCCGACTAATAGAGGACTGCAAAAGTAATCTGGGTTATTGGTTTTCTGAGGTTGGATATTCCATGTATATCAGGGATATGTTTCTTATCTAGGAAGCACTTTGAATTCTTATTTACGAAGTCATAGGTTATGAAAAATGGTGGGCAGGTTTTATCACTCTGTATTGCTAGTTTAATTCCAGTGAGCTTGAAATTGCAGTCTAAGGTAGTGGTTTCAATAGGCATTCAAATATGAGATCCGGAACTCGCATGATGCCTTGGCCCAAACTCTTGCATGCACGGATTACAAGGTTTTCTATCATTTGTCTGTCAATTGTTAATTTATATATTGAAGTTGACATAAAAGTTGATTTTTCTCTCACGTTTCTTGTTATGAAATTTATATTTATAATTTAAATCCTGCCATGAATGAGAAATACTCATGGTTAGATGTCAGACATTATTTTAGCTTATCAAATTTTAGTATTAATACTAGTTGAATTTATATATTCTTTTACTTTTAAAGAACATGAGCAATTTTAATTTTGTGCGATGCAGAGCAAACATAGGTAAATATATTATGCATTCAAAAAATTTCTTTTGAAATTTGTCTTTGATATATTATATTTCATTCTCACTATCAATTATTGCAGATGGGACTTGGGAAAACATTGCAGGCTATATGTTTAATGGCATACTTAAAAATTGAAAGGAAACGCTCTGGGCCATTTCGTAAGATCACAAAGCTTAGCAACTTTCAAACAATGCAATTCTGTCTGTTTATCTGTGACTTTAAATAAATAGTTGAATTTTCATATCCTTTTATTATGCTTTATTTGTTTGGTGCCAATTAGTAAGAGTGCAGGGAAAGATTTTTTTGAACTGTTGCTTTATTTATGTATGGGATATTACTTACGTGTAATTGGCTTAATTTTGTCTGATAAATATCTCAATCTGGCAGTGGTACTTTGTCCACTGAGCGTAACAGATGGTTGGGCATCCGAGTTTGCCAGGTTTTCTCCCAGCCTAAGAGTTCTTAGATATGTTGGTGATAAAGAACACCGATTGGAGATGCGGAAAGAGATATTTGAATACGTGAGCAAACAGACTTCTAAATCAGTTGTATGTGTTAATTTCATCAACCATTTGATATTATATTGATTAGACTATATTCTGAAATAATATTACTGTTGATATTCCTTTTTGCCAATTCCATTTGAAAATTTAATACTATGGTCACTAGTTTACCACATTTGCATTATTGAGAGAGCCTACACACACTTTTAAAATTTCATTATGGTTTACTGATTAATATTCAATTTTAGATTGGGGGTTTGTTACCAAATTTACTTGTTTTGAACAACTTTCTTGGTAACAAATGTAGACGAGATGCCCAACATCTATTGAACCAAGAGATGTAAATTGGGCACCTCACATCCATCCTTAATGCAATCATGCACGTTGGTTTGATAGCAGAAGTTTCATTTTAGTGGTTTCGTTTGCTTATTTTGGGGCAAGAGCTTATATAGATTTGTAGGAAAATGCAGAATTGGTTGGATGATTATATGTGCCAGAGAAGGAGAAATTATAATTATAGGCAATTAATTGTGGATTGGTAGGGATCCCAATTTAATCCTTGTTAAATTCATAATTTTCCAGTAAACCGTTGACTGTCGATTTTTGATTGCTTTTTCAACAATTTTTTCACATTCAATAACATGCATTGAAGGTTTGTTTGATTTCAACATTTTATTTTACATGAGTTATACTCCACGATATATTTTATGCATGCAATTTCCTTTTGGTAGCGTTTATGCACGAAATACTCCTGCAATCCGGCACATTTTTTGCATGTTTTTCAAGTAATTTGCTGCGAGTACTTTGTGTGATGTGAGGCTAGAGCATTTTTGCTAGTTGAGTTATTGGTTGTACATTTTGAAACTGCAGCAATGGGAAGGATTTTAGTGTTGAAGCTAACCAACCAAGGTTAGATATTGGCAATTTTATGATAGAATATTTAGCAGCTTCAAAGACAACCATTTTAATTTGTCATATTTCCTAGTAGGTATATTCCTAATTTGCAAGCCTCTTTTGATTTTTTGCATAGGTGATGCTTTGTTCTACTTAGTATTTTAGGCCACAAATGGCCTCCATCGACTCTTTTTTGTTATTTTTTGCTCTACTTGTGTTGAATATGTACAAAATTATGAGTTTTGTTGCTGTGAACGAGGTGTTTTACTTAACTAGTTCACCTGGTAGGTCCTATTCACCCAAATTCACATGTTAAGTTTACTTAGGGGTTTATGAATCTTTCTAGAAGTCTTGGTTGTCGTGTGATCTAATCTTATCTTGTCATTTATTTTTGTTGTCTCATGTTATATGATTAAGACACTTGTCATGATCTTATCTTATCCTATCTATCACCGTGCCTAAATAAGCAAGGCCTTATGTACATTATGTATATCATAGGAGATGTACTATCATTGATTCATTATTGATTATTGTACATTATTGTATCCATAATCAAGCAAGCTATTCTATTGCTATACTCTCTTGTGGAAGGCTATCTTTGATTTTGCAAACAACTCTTACTTGGTATTAGAGCTTCAGATTTGCAAACCTTTTCTCTGGTTTAAGAGTGATTTTAGCATGAGTTTTTGCTTGGGTGCACTTTAGGGCAAAACAAACATCACTGTTGAGTTTAGAAGGCCCATAAACCCCTATTTTCATATAAGATACTTGATGTTTGGGCAATTGGAAAATTTTTGGCCATTTTTGGAGGGTTTGGAGATCTAGCAAGGCAAAAACTCTTTGTAGTTTGTATATTATATAGATCTAAATAGGTCGTATATAGGTGGGATGGTCAACAAATCTACAAGTAGTAGGCGGGAATATTTGTCAAACATATTTGTTGGCGTAATCTTTGTGTTGACATCGTACTCTTGTATCAAATTTTGTCAATTGTGTCACCTATTGCATTAGAAACGGTACAAATCAACTTTTTTGATTAAAATTTTGTTTTAAAATTTGTGGGCTGAAGCCCCCAATCCTGGTTGGGGCATAGTGGCTGGTTTTGGCCTACCCCTTGGTGCTTAAACCCAACAAGCGGTGCAGTTATTGTTGTTGCTTTGTTGCTTGGGTGATGCCTTTGCTTGTTGCTTTGTCAGTGGCATGGTTATCATTGTGGCTCCGTTGCTTGGGGTGATGCCTCCACTTGTCGCTCTATTAGTGGCGTTTTATTTTTAAAACCCCAATATCATTTTTTGCAATAGGCAATCACATGGGCTAACCAACGACCAATCCCTAGGGGGTCTATTTTTGCCCTTAATACCCTAATTGGGAAATTTTTTTGGGAGCCATATCTTTTGATCTAAGAGTTGGACTTACACAAACGAGATATTGTTGGAAAGTTGGTTCTGTTTACTTTCTAGTGGTGCATGTCTTATTATCAGATTTTGTTGCTGGTGCATTTTATTGATGTTTGAAGTCAAATCTCTCATTTGGACCTTTGAGTTCAGAATTTTTTTCTTAGATCTCTAATTTTTGCAATTCTTGTGGAATTGGAAAGGTATTGAAGAGCTCCTGTTCTATCCATGCACTTTTTTCATATTCAAACCTAGGTATATTTTATTCAATTTTTTCCAATATCGTGTTTTGATTGATCATATTTGGGAGTCTATAATTGCTGTTAAAGGTTGTTGTGTTTGTAAATTTGGAGATCTATCATAGTTCATTATGGGTTTTTCATTTCATCGCTCTCTGATCATCTTGAAAATGAAAATTTATAAGCAAGGGAGAGATGGCATCTTGAAACATTTTCATTGGCTTCATTTTTTGCCATATTTGTATGGTCTTGTTCCCCCTCCAAGCACTACTTGTAAGAAGTTTGCTTGGAATTGCAAAAAGGATATGTCCTAGGAGTGATTTTTGCCATGTTAATGATGACATTTTGAATGCCATTGCACACATTGAGTGTCCTTGTGCTTTTTGGACCAAAGTTTGGGAGATATATGGAGATCATGATACAAAACTATTCCAAAATGATCCTGTTTCAGATGGTTTTGTACCTCTTGATGACTCAACCAACATACCATATGACTAATATACTAATTAAAACTTAGTCTTTTCTTCTTTGGAGAGCTTTGAATCTTCAAATGATGATGATGATGAGGTTTCTTTAGATTCTTCTTCTCCTTCAAAGATAGTTGTCGATCCTTCACCTTCATTGATTCCTTGTGCAAAATCATTGATTGAGGCTCCCATCATTCTTGTTCAACAAGATCAACTTAGTCTTTCAAATTGAACTTTGTGGGATGAGCATTTGATAGGTATATCAGATTTGTTTTGTGATTCTCATATTGCAAATTTGGAGGACATAGTTGAGGGTTTATCTCTCCTCTTTGATGATAGTCATATCACAACCGTTGTCAAATCTTCATTTCCTTCGGATCTTGTTCATTATTAGTTACCACTTGATCCTGGTTTGTCACTTTCTTTATTGATTGAGCATGTATTTTATTTGATTGTGGCATTATCTTCCACGGACATGGCGACACATGAGCAAATTTCAGAGACATCATCATACATCTTCATCCTTCTTTCTACCAATTCCTATCCAAAATGGGAAGCATTCCTACATCTATACTTGGTTTTGTTTCTTTCCAAGGGGAGGAATGTTGTTTGTAGGCATTGGATCATATTTTGTCTTCAAGCATCTACCATTTTTGCAAGAGATTACACATTGTGGGGGGCTACATAGTCTCTCTCTTTCCCTCTTATGGGGGCCTATTGATTGTATATTTGTGATGGATGTAGTCCTTAGGGGGTTATGTTGAGTCCTCCATTCTTTACTTTTTTTCATCACTTGTACATGATTGTTTTCTTGCATTCTCTCTTTTAGAGAGAGGTTTTTTCCCACAATGTTTTTCTTCTTTTCTTCATTTGTGAGAGATCATTTGTAAATGGCTGCCTAACATGGCCTAGTAGCCGCGACCCATCCATGCATCTTTGCATTTTTGCATTTGTTTACTTCTCCCTAAATCGCACTTAAGGGTGGGTGTTGGTGTGAACAAGGTGTTTTACCTAACTAGTCCACCTAGTAGGTTCTATTCATACAAATTCACATGTTAAGCTTACTTAAGGGTATAAGAATCTTTGTAGAAGTCTTAGTCGTTATGTGATCTTATCTTATCTTGTTAGTTATTTTTTGTCGTCTCATGTCATAAGATTAAAACACTTGTCATGATCTTGTCTAATCCTATTTTGCACCTTGCCTATATCAACATGGCCTCATGTACATTATATATATCATAGGGGATGTATATCATTGATCCATTATTAATCATTGTACATTATTACATCCATAATCAAGTAAGCTATTATCTTGACATACTCTCTTATGGAAGACTATCTTTGGTTTTGTAGGTGATCCTGGGTTATGTGAGCTCACTATTAGCTCTTAAAATTTCTTGCTTGTCATTCCCAACAACGACTCTTGCACCTGATCTTCTTGAGCTTAGTTGTGCAACATAATCAAAGTTTATTATATCCTTGTTGATGTAGTTTTCATCATATGAATTGTACCATATGTTGAGTTGCACTCTAATATTGTGAGGCACAAAGCATGTTTGTCGGCACATGGACTCTATAGAAAATGATGCTTTTTCTCTACCATACTCTAAATTGTGACAAGTTCCTTTCTTGTGCTGCAACATATTTGAGAAAGAGCAATTCAAGTGGTTGTGAACTTCTTTAGAATATCTAGGGTTCCTTTCTATCTAGATTTCCCATCTTTTCAAGAATGGTATCACAGCCTAGGGTATTGAGTACTTTTCTCTTGAAACTCCCCTGTCCCTATTGCTTAACATTTGTTTGGATTAACATTTGTTTGGAAGCTTGAAATGCTATCCATTGATCACAAAATCATGTATTATTTAATGCCAAATTCATATCATTTACAAACTATTTTTGTTTGGTTAGTTCTCTTAGTAGAATTTGGACATCATCATTGTGTAGAATAATTTTGCATTCTAGACATGCCTCTCTTCTCGACATGGAACTTTGATAATGTAATATATAACACTTAAATACTTTTGCTTTTGAAGTACTTTCTGTAATGGCTTCTAACTAGGATTAACATCTAGTTATTATTTATTTACTATGAAGTATGCATTATGCAATGCAATGTAATCAGGGATATAAACATAAATGACAAAAATATATATTTCACATTTGATGGGTTAAACTCTCAATTTTATTTGCTTTCCGTATCTCCATTGTATTGAAATGCATTTAAGTTTCAAAAACAACAGTTTTTTTTTTGAATTTTAAGTTCAAAATTTTCCCTATTTAAATCTTGATTTTTTGAAAAAATCTTATACTTTTGGTTTGCTGATTTTTGTTGTTATGGTATATGCCATCTCATAAAAAAGATTGTTCAATCCTAAAAATTGTTTTTCCTTACCATCTTCTACAAGCCTAACCATGATCAATGCAAGTGTAGAAAATTTGAAAAGGATGATTGGTGATAGAATGGAAGGGGTTCAAGCATATTTATGATAATAACTTATCTTAATTTTTTTTTCAGAAGTTGGCCCAATAAATATTGTGAATTTTTATTTAGAATAGATATGTTTTCTCCATGGAAATTTGGGCAATTTCTTTTAAATCTCGACTGAATATGTCTTATATCACAAAAGATAAAAAGTCCATCAAGTTAAATTTTAATCTCATAAGGTATATAAATGTGTATGGAAGGAGGGCAAAAACATTGTACAAAACTCATGCCTCTACTTCAACTACTTGGTACTTCAACTATCTGCAATAAGGAAGTGGTCCTTAACCACCATTTTGATTCCATTCCAAGCCATTGTCTTTTGTTATGTATATATCTAGTTGCTAGGAGATTTGTACTGGTACTAGTATAAGAGATGGGTATTGGTACCATATATATATATATATATATATATAAATATAAAATTTAAATATTGGAAGTTTGAGTGACTTTAGGCAATTTACGGGGTTCACTGAAGTTGCTTATGTTGTCTTGTAATTTATTTATAATTTTTAATATTTAATACAATGTTCCACGAAGTTTCCTAATGTGGGGATGGGGGGATGGAAGGCCTAAGTTTGGGGGCTGCAGGGGTGCGGAGGAGTTAGCAGTGTTGAAATACATATAGTACTTGAAAAACTAGTTATAAAAAGATGTATAATTGTAGAAGGCTAAGGAATAAGTAAAGTATAAAGTTTAAACACATTGCAATGATTTCATTGAACTAGTGAACATTGAAAATCAAAATATAGACATTGGAATGAGAACTAGAAGTTTCAAAATTTGAATTTCATAATCATGATTCACAATTACAGTCAACAATGTTCAAAGTTCAAACTTCAAAAAGAAAATACTAAATAGTAAATGGCTATTGGCTTGATGCCTCTAATGATCTAATCATCCCCAAGCTCTATGTCAATCTCCTCATCATTGGAATTGTTGGACCCCACATGCTCAAGCTCATCTAAACCAATACCAACCAGCCCTGTCTATGTAGCATCATAATCTATTTGTGTTGGCTTTTTTGGCTCTACATCCCATCTGGTTGTTGGACTCTTTGATGGGTGATATAAAATACTTTCATTTAAGGCTTTTTATGTTTAAAAAGACTTCTTGTTATTGTTAATTGACATGACTGGTGGTAGACAATAGATTAACATATTTGCTTATTTTACTTTATGTTTAACTAAATTAGCGAATATTTTGGAAGTAATAGCTTATGTTAAATGCGTTGCTTTATGATGACTTTGGATGAGATAATTATGCTGCGTTGATCTTTATTACCATGATTGCTGTCCTTTCTTAAGGGTTTTTAATAGGGTATCTTAAAGGTTGATGAGATTGTTAAACTCTTTGTTTAATCATGAGGAGTGACTACGCCATAGATGGGCCCTGTTAGATGATGAGTCACTCAAAGTCCGAATCGACTTCTTTATAGTCGGTTGTGGAACTTTAACTTCCAACTCCAATCTGGCATAGTTCTGGCATAGTCCTCCTTAGTCCATTGTAGTTCTATTTTTAGTTTCATTTTGTAATCTTTAGTTGGTCGCCTTAAGTTTTGGCAGTTAACGCCATGTTAGAAGCTAATAAGGATATTTTATAAATATCCATGTTTCGGTCTTAGTTAGGAGTTAGATAATTTGCAATCAGAATTTTTGTAATCATAAGCAATACTTTGTTCTGCGTTCTACTTTTGATCAATGAGAAGGGAAGCAAGAAGTTAATCAATTCACTATGTTAAAGGATCCTACCTGAGGAAGAGTGGGGCCCGCTCAACTTTGGGAATGATCTTATGGTATTTTTGTTAAGTGTTGTTATTCTCTGATTCATTAATATTAAATTTGTAGTAGAAACCGATTTTGAATTGTTCAATCGTTGAAATCATCTTCTACCTTGGTGAATGTTAAAATTGGATAATTATTTCTGTTTACAGTTATGTTTCAAAATTTTAGTTTATTATGGTTGAGATCAAATTGTTAGAATGGTTAAATTCATTTATTGGAAGCATTGAATTAAATCATTGGAATCGTTATCAGGTTTCTCAGATAAATTAGATTTAGATGTTGTTCGAATCATTTAGCATTGATGTTTCTTTGTTAAGTTTCATTAAAGCAATGTTACGAAATTATGAAGGTATGGAGTTAAAGTCTGTTCAGAATCTGTTCATGGAGATTAGTCTTTATGCTTTCTAGAATAATTGTCATTTTCCTGCAATTCATTTTTGCTATTAAATTAGTGTTTACTTTCCAACAATTAAGTTATGGATTTCTTTTGAAGTAAAATAGAATTAAATTGAATTCCGTGTTTTAGATTAGGAATTAAAGTAATCATTAATTGTCTCCATGAATTGGTCTAAATTGAAGTCAATGAAGTCAAAATTAAGTCAACAGGATTTTAAATTAGAAGATAAAATCTATGTTCCATGGCGTTTCGGGGACAGGGACGGGGGGACGGCAGGGGATGCGTTTCGGGGACGACAGTCCGAGGGTAGATTTTTGGAGACAGCAGGGGGACGGCGATTTAGGAATTTTTTAATATGAATTTTTAAAAATATATTATATATAGATAGAGAAAGAGAGCAATTTGAAATATTAAATATGTGCAACAATATCAATATGACAATATGTGCATAGATAAAGAGTATAACAGCAGTATAACAGCGATATAACAACGATATAACAGCAATATAAAGATAAAGGTAAACACTAACAACAATGCCAATAACTTAACTATTAAATATAAAAGCATTTTGTTCAATTTTAGGTTGAATGACTAAAGAAAATATAATAATATTTTATTATTTAGTCAATGCCATTCAAATGGGGATAAAACATTTTTATCAAATTAATATTTCATTATAAAACATTTAATATTTAATATTTGATAAAACATTTAATATTTATCAATTATCAAACAATTTTTATTTAATTTGACAATAATATTAAATAGTTTGTTTAAAAATTAAATGTTTTATCAAATATAATGAAATATTTAATATTTAATATTTATCAAATAATTTTTATTTAATGAAACATTTAATATTTACCAAGTAATTTTTATTTAATTTGATAATAAAATTAAATAGTTTGTTTAAAAATTAAATGTTTTATCAAATATAATGAAATATTTAATATTTGTTAAGCAATTTTTATTTAATTTGCCAAAAATCAAAACATTTTTTACTTTGACAAAAGGGGGACGCTTGGGCGTCCCCGATACGGTTGGGGGACTCCTAGCTATCCCCTAGGCGTCCCCTTTTATTTTCCAACCGTCCCCTTTCTTGGGGACGCGTTTCCTGCCGTCCCCCAGTTTTCAAAAATCAAGGGGGACGCCTGGGGGACATCCCCTGCCGTCCCCTCGTCCCCGAAATGCCACAGGGGATAGGGACGTAGGGTTTGGGTGGGGGGACGCGTCCCCGTGTAACATAGGATAAAATAGATTTAAATTTTAGGAATCAGTCGCTACAGTTTAGCTCCTGAAAGCTCTTGAAGAGCTCCTGAAAGCTCCTGAAGTAGGCAAAACGATACCTGAAGTCGCTGTTTATAGTGCAAAAAACCCCCAACAAAATCCGTGACACTATCCTTATTGCATATTGCTCTAAGACACACGTGGTTTGATAAATAAATTGATTAAATGATGCAAGTTGTGACATCAACGACCTTGCCCATCATTTTTGGTGCCGTTGCTGGGGATACGTAAACGATCTGGGTATTTAGTGTGGAGCCTTAGTGTTGATAGGGAAGAGAGATCTGAAATTGTGGATGAGACGAAACAGAGATCTACTAGGAAGGTTTCTTCCACGAAATGTTGACAATAGAAGAAATCTTGATTTTGATCAAGAGGATATCCAACAATACCAGATTGAAAATCAAGAAATTAATCAGGAAAGCCACATTGAAAATCAAGAAGAGAACAGGAATCCATTTCCGAGAGAAGAAATGGGTGACCAACCAGTACGTCCCCCAACAAATAGGACCTTTTCAAATCCTATCAATCTTGAAAGACAGCTTGATGAACCCCCTAGGAATATACTAATATGAGAGGCATCCATCCTTCAATCTGTAGTCATCACATCTACACAGAAGATGTCAGACCAATAAGACAAGGACAAAGGCAAATTAATCCTGTTCTTTGTGACATTGTTAAAAAGGAAATTGAGAAGCTGCTTAACGTAAGATTCATATACCCAATATCTGATAGTCAGTGGGTCTCTCCACTGGTTATAGTTCCCAAAAAGAATGGTAAATGGCGAGTCTGCATAGACTATAGAGAATTGAATAAGGCCACGAAAAAGACCATTTCCCATTGCCATTTATTGACCAAGTACTAGACAACCTCATAGGCAGCAACTACTTCTCATTTCTTGATGGCTTTAGTGGATATAACCAAATCCAAGTAGCCCCTAAAGATCAAGACAAAACTATCTTTACCTGTCCTTGGGGTACGTATGCATATACAGTCTTACCATTTGGACTATGTAATGCACCTGCAACATTTGAAAGAGCAGTACTTGCAATATTTGCAGATTTCACCACTTCATGTGTAGAGATCTACATGGATGACTTTACAGTCCATGCTAAAACATTTGATGAAGCATTACAAAACCTAGAAAAGGTTTTACAACGTTGCAAAGATCATAGGTTATCACTCAATCATGAAAAATGTTCCATTATGATGACAAAGGGAATTGTTCTGGGACATCACATCTCAAAAGAGGGGATAAAGGTTGATCCCAAGAAAGTTTGAGATCATACAGAACATTGAAATCCCTAAGAACCAAATTGGAGTACGAAGTTTTCTTGGGCATGTAGGGTATTACAGAAGATTTATAGAAGGATTTAGTAAAATTGCATCACCACTATTTACCCTGCTCAAGAAAGAAGAAGAATTTGTATGGACAGAGGATTGTCAGAAGTCCTTTGAAACAATCAAAATAGCCCTAACAACTTCACCCATTATCAAGGACCAGTTTGGGGAGAGCCTTTTCACGTACATGTAGATGCATCTAATTTGGTCATTGGTGCAGTATTAGGACAACAAGATGAAAATGATGCCATGAATGCAATTTACTATGTTAGCAAAAACTTAAATTCTGTAGAAAGAAACTACACAACAACAGAAACATAATTTTTAGCCTTAGTATATGCAATAAATAAATTCAGACATTATATTACAGGCTATAAAATCTATGTACATACAAACCATGCTGCAATCAGATATCTAATGAATAAAGCAGTGGTAGTTGGACGCATTATCAGATGGTTACTCGTATTGCAAGAATTTGATGTAACTATCGTTGATAAGCCTGGAAAGGACAATGTTGTTGCTGACTTTCTTTCCAGAATTGTTTTGCAGGATAACCAAGAACTAGTGGATGATGCATTTCCAGGCGAACACTTATTTGCTATATCAATTCATCCACCATGGTTTGCTGATTTGGCAAATTACCTTGTTACAGGAAAATGTCCAAGTCAATTTAGTCATAAGCAAAAAAAGAGGTTAATCCGTGAAAGTTCCAAATTTCAATGGATGAATGGTCTTCTATTTAAATTATGTCCTGACCATGTTTTACGTAGATGTATAACAAAATTGGAAGTTTATGATGTAGTGCATGACTGCCATCACGAACTTGAAGGGAGACACTTTTCAGTTGTAAGAACAGTTCACAAAATCTTGGGGGCTGGCTACTTTTGGTTGACAATGGCAAAGGATGTTTCATTCTTTGTCAAACATTGTGATGAGTGCCAAAAAATGGGGAGGCCTATAACAACCATGGAGATGTTGTTGCAGCCACAAATAGCTCTTGAACTATTTGAAAAGTGGGGCATCGATTTTGTGGGACTGGTAGATCCACCTTCAAGAGGGCAGCGATATATCCTTGTTTGTACCAATTATGCAACAAAATGGGCTGAGGTGAAGGCACTACTAACAACGAAAGAAGATAAAGTTGTAGATTTTTTGTACAAGCAAATTCTCCAAAGGTTTGGTGCACCCAAAGAGATTGTTGCAGATCAGGGACTGCAATTTGTGTCAGCAATGATGGAAGCATTTTTACAGAGGTACCAAATAACTCACATAAAATCTTCACCTTATCACCCATAGGCGAATGGACAAGTAGAGGTCACAAATAGAGAATTAGAGAATATTCTGACAAAAACAGTTTCCTTGAGGAAAACAGATTGGGTAGATAGACTAGATGAAGTAGTTTGGGCCTATAACACCACATGGAAAACAACGACTGGGTTCTCCCCATATGAACTAGTGTATGGAAAGAAACCAGTCATGCCAATTGAATTTGAATTGAAAACATTGAAGACAACAGTAGAAGTTGGGATTGATCTGCCAGAAGTAGAGAAAAGTAGAATTTTGCAACTTAATAGACTTGATGAAATGAGAATGGAGGCACTTCAGCATACAAAAGTGATTCAAAAGCAAAGGAAGGAATGGCACGATAAACATATTGTGTCCAGACAGTTCAAAGAGGGAGAATGGGCATTGTTATTTGACTCCAGATTTGAAGAGTTTAAAGGGAAGTTCTATACCAGATGGTTAGGACCCTATGAGATACAACAAGTGTTCGAGAATGGAGTTGTCCAATTAGTTCCAATTGATGGAGAGAAAAGAGTTATGTTAGTTAATGGTCATCGACTGAAAACTTACCATAAGCCAACAACAAAGGAGGAATTTCTGGATGAAGTGCAACATAGAATTGAACATTTTCTCATGGAAGACATCTCTTCCATGAGAGAAGATCTTTGAACCTTTGAAGAAGGCACAAATAAACAAGTTAAATTGAAAACTAGCAAATGGTGGTTTACCTTGAGAAAAATGGAAGTAAATTGAAAACCAGCAAATGGCGGTTTACTTTCTAAAATAAAATAAAAAATAAAAAAAATTGATGATTGAAAACTAGAAATGGCGGTCGATCAAGGTTAACTTCTAAAAGCTCCTGAAGGCTCCTGAAGAGCCCCTCAAAAACTCCTAAAGGCTCCTCAAGATCTTGAAGACTAAAGACTCTGAAGACTTCGTTTTTGTTCGATAGCTTCTGCAAAGCTCTTGAAGACTCCTAAAATCTCAAGTTCTTGAGAGCTCCTGAAGACTCCTGATGAACTCGTTAAGGCTCTTGAAAAACTCAAAGGCTCGAAATAAATTAAGGTGCGCATTTAATGTGAATATTGTTTTCGAATTTATTTTCTAAAGTAGTTAGACTAATTTAAAATAGGTAAATATTTATGAATCTTGACATCTCCACCATAATGTTAATTAATGATGGTAATAAATCAACTTTTAATCATTTCAAAAAGCGGCGGATTGTTGAAATAAGGAATGATGTAATATGGATGATGTCAGTTGAGGACAACAGATCTCTTAATGATTCGGTTGTCTTTTCAAAAATCCTCCCAAGTACATGATGACATGTGTGATGAATGCCGCCAACCTTGCAAATTGAATTGCAAGTTTCAAGTTGTAGTGTGCAAATCGTCTAGAGTAGTAAAAAGAATAAATGCAAGAGATTAATATGCTTGGTGTAGAATTGCATTGTGGGGTCCTCTCGCACAACAACCTTCAGTTGATCGAGCATGGAATCAATGCACTCATATACCTCTCCAAGGGAAGGTGCATTAGAATTCCCGGATCTAATAACTGTGAAGACTGGAGCAATGATGGAGACAATATATTTGGCATCAGACCCTCCTTAACCCTCAACCCTTGCTGTGTCTTCAACTCAGGCCATTGGTTCCATTCTACTGTCATTACCATTAGTTGCAATGCCTCTTGCAACTCAAGCATCCTCTCCAAGAGAATAAAGTATGATGCATACCGAGTCTCTACAGGTTTTAGGAATTCCTTCTTGGAGGTCCTGAAAAGTGCATGTGAATATGGTGGTTGTAGATAAACATGTGCATATCTCTAGCATCATTGACAATTGATTTGATCAAAATGATTTTACGCATGTCCTTAAGTGCATTATTTATGGCATGCACACAACAAGGAGTCCACCAAATATGTCTGTAGGCTGTCTCAATCAACTTCCTTGCAGCTCTGCACACATGGGTCGCATCTGTCACTACCTGCACCACATTTTGTGGACCAACCTCCTCTATAGCATCCTTGAGGATCTGAAACTGATAATGAGCATCCTTGCTATGCCTTGAACAATCAATAACCTTAAGGAAATAAGGGCCCCTTGTAGATGTAACCATGATATTGATGAGTGGATGATGCCTAATGTTCATCCACCCATCCATGACTATGCTGCATCCACTTGTGACCCAAGTTCTCTTCATCTTCTCCATCAAAATATTAATATTAGAATAGTTTTGATCCAAGATTGTTGTCCTCAATTTAGTCTCCTCTGGTGGCACATATGATGGTCTTGTTCTCATTATCTTTGACATAGCTTCCTTATAATAACGAGAGCGAGCCACATGGAATGGAATGCCATTGGCAAAGGAGAATTTGCCAGTGGCATCATTGACCTCATCCTTTGCTTGCACATTGAATAAATTTGGCAATGGTTGTGAAGATGCCATCTTACGTTTCCCCTTAGGCTCTGCTGCAATTGAACTAGATGGATTTGGTGGCCTTAGACTCTGCAAAGTAGAAGTAGAAATTGCTGAAATCTGATCACCCCTACTCCTCTGTGACAAAGTAGCAGATATAGGTAGTTCATCCTCATCACAACCCCATAATTTTAAAATTCAGCCTTGTACTTCAAGTTCCCTTCCACCTTTTTGCATACATTCACACCTTTGCCTCAAACAAGAAGAAAGTGAGAATTAGTTCTAGTAATGCTGCCAAACCATTCAAGTTCACACATGTGGCACTTCTACTTTCTAGTGCGGCTAGTTGTCCCAAGCTTTGTTGCTATCTTAGATGCAAATTGTTTTAAAGGTGATTTTGTATCAAAGGGCCCCTTGGCCTATTCCCTGCGCCTCGCCTCCCCATTTGAAATTTAGGATTATTAGATGATTATTTTCATTTTGAATAGCTGCTTCAACCTCTTGACCCTCATCTTCACTTTTGTTTTAAGAACTCATTATGATAATGATGTTGCAAAAAAGAATGTTAAAAAAAAAAAACAGACCTACAATGTTTAAAAAAAAAAATTAGTTGCATCTCCCAAATTTTTTTTGAAACATTGTAGGTCTGATTTTTTTTTTTTTTAACATTGTTTTTTGCAGCATCATTATCATAACGAGTTCTTACATCAGAAGTGAGGATGAGGGTCAACAGGGGTGGGGGAGGGGGGTGAACATGACTCAAGCACTCAAACCAACACAAGTTCTATTGGGAGTAAAAATGTCAGCTGCCCCTCACGACTCCTCGAAAAATGGGCCAAGGGCCCCTTTTTGCATCTAAGATAGCAACAAAGCCTAAGACAACTGGGGGCACTAGAAAGTGGAAGTGCCACATGTGTGAACTTGAATGGTTTGGCAGCATTACTAGAACTAATGCTCACTTTCTTCTTGTTCGAGGCAAAGGTGTAAATGTATGCAAAAAGGTGGAAGGGAACTTGAAGTACAAGGCTAAAATTTTAAAATTATGAGGTTGTAATGAGGATGAAGTACCTATATCTGCTACTTTGCCACAAAGGAGTAGGGGTGATCAAATTTCAATAGTTTCTACTTCTACTTTGCAGAGTCTCAGGCCATCGAATCCATCTAGTTCAAGTGTAGTAGAGCCTAAGGGCAAACGTAAGATGGCATCTTCACAACCATTGCCGGATTTATTCAACGTGCAAGCAAAGGATGAGGCCGATGATGCCATTGGCAAATTCTTCTTTGCCAATGGCATTCCATTCCATGTGGCTCACTATCCTTATTATAAGGAAGCTATGTCAAAGATAATAAGGGCATGACCAGCATATGTGCCACCAAAGGAGACTAAATTGAAGACAACAATCTTGGATCAAAACTATTCTTAGATTAATATTTTGATGGAGAAGATAAAGAGAACTTGGGTCACAAGTGGATGTAGCATAGTCATGGATGGGTGGATAGACATTGGGCATCGTCCACTCATCAATATCATGGTTACATCTACAGTGGGCCCTTATTTCCTTAGGGTTATTGATTGTTCAGGGCATAGCAAGGATGCTCATTATCAGTTCCAGATCCTCAAGGATGCTATAGAGGAGATTGGGCCACAAAATGTTGTGTAGGTAGTGACAAATGCGGCCCATGTGTGTAGAGCTGCAGTGAAGTTGATTGAGACAACCTATAGACATATTTGGTGGACTCCTTGTTGTGTGCATGCCATGAATAATGCACTTAAGGACATGGGTAAAATCAGTTGGATCAACTTAATTGTCAGTGATGTTAGAGATGTGTAGATGTTTATATGCAACCACCATACTTAACATGCACTTTTTTAGGTCCTCCAAGAAGGAATGCTTGAAACCTGTAGAGACTCAATATGCATCATACTTTATTCTCTTGGAGAGGATGCTTGAGGTACAAGAGGCATTGCAACTAATGGTAATGACAACAGAATGGAACCGATGGCCTGAGTCGAAGACACAGCAGGGGTTGAGGTTTAAGGAGGTGGTGAAGAATGATGTCTTTGGGCTGATGCCAAATATATTGTCTCCATCATTGCTCTAGTCTTCATAGTTAATAGATTTGGTTATTTTAATGCACCTTCCCTTGGAGAGGTATATGAGTGCATTGATTCCATGCTCAATCAAATGAAGGTTGTTGTGCTAGTGAAGGACCCCACAATGCAATTCTATACCGAGCATATTCATCCAATCATTCAGCGTAGATGGGAGAGGCTCAACACTCCCTTACACATGGCTGCCTATGCATTGAACCCAAAGTGGTATGTGCAAAGGCTTGGGAGAATCACACCTATAGAGGATGCTGAGGTGAAGGAATGGTTCAGGAGGGCCATTTAGAAAACATATGATACTGTAGAGGCTAGCTTGATTCGTATTGAGTGGACAAAATTTGCCACTCTTTGTGGATATTCAGAGCCGACAAAGATAGATTTGGAGACTACGTCACAGGAGGACCCCAAGTGGTGGTGGACTATGCATGGGCCTAAATCTTTGACTACTACTTTAGCCATTCGTTTGCTGTCCTAGGTTTCTAGTTCTTCTGTTGTTGAGAGGAGTTGGTCTATTTATAGCTTCATCCACTCCGTTAAGAAGAACATGCTTACTTCTAGGAGGGCAAAGAAGCTTGTGGCTGCACATATTGCTTTGCGTCTCATTGACCACAACACAACTACATACAAGGAGAATCCAATAGCTAGATGGGATGCAGAGCTAGGAGAGCCAACACAGATAGATGATGATACTACACAGATAGGGCTGGTTGGTATTGGTTTAGATGAGCTTGAGCATGTGGAGTCCATTAGTTCCAGTGATGAGGAGATTGACATGGAGCTTGAGGATGATTAGATCATTAGAGGCATTAGGCCATTAGCCATTTACTATTTAGTATTTTGTTTTTCAAGTTTGGACTTTGAACATTGTTGATTGTAATTATGAATCATGATTATGAAATTCAAATTTTGAAACTTCTAGTTCTCATTCCAATGTCTATATTTTGATTTTCAATGTTCACTGGTTCAATGAAATCATTGCAATGTGTTTAAACTTTAAACTTTACTTATTCCTTAGGCTTCTACAGTTATACATATTTTTATAACTAGTTTTTCAAGTACTATATGTATTTTAGCACTGCTCCCCCATTGCCCCCCCGCCACCCCCAAACTTAGGCCCCTTGTCCCCTCGTCCCTAAAACGTGTCCCCCCATCTCCGTGTCAGGAAACTCTGTGGAACATTGGGTGATCCTAAAGCTTAAATGCTTAGAACAATAGGATTCAAGGCCTTTCTCTATGGTTTCATTAAGATGGAGATCAACAAGGTGTATAGATTGACTTTAAACTATGAAGGTTAGCCAATTAGACCTGGATCTCCATCTTATTAAGGAGTGGAATGGATTGGAATTGATTGACTATGATTAGCCTAATTAGATTATGTTCCCTAATATGAAAATTGCAAGATACCGACAATTGACAGACTAAAACAGTGAATTGTAGGCAAATCTGGGAAGTGCGGAGGACTGTGTACCTGCCTAGAAAAGTTGATGCCTGTCTGAATAGGAGGATAAAGTCCTTGTATGCCTCTCCTGCTCTACTTTTGCATTCCTCTGATGACAGATCTGAGAACTCCATTTCCACTTGTAGAGTTGTTGGAACTTGGAACACTATCAGATAATTTTGTAGGTGAGTTTCCGTAAGTTTCTAGGTGTAGGGCTCCAATTGCAACAATTAACAACATGTCTTCAAACTTCCTTCAATCCTCTTCAAGTCTAAAACCTGCACATTCAAATAGAAGGAAACGGTTGTGGCATTTAAGGGCTTGCCTTAGTCAAACCCTGTGTTAGTGTTTTTGTTGGGAGTTGAGCTAGCCGTTATTCCCAAAAGGTCGACCTATCAGGAATCCGCTACTATCCTAGATTAAGGATCCATGGGAGGTTGGTAAACCATGTTGTGAATCACGTGGTCAATGCTGACCTAGGGGTGGAAGCGCCGAGCTTCCAACAACCCCCCCCCTTAGTGTGATCATGGGATTTGAACCTGCAACCCCCGCTCTGATACCACTTGTTGGGAGATGAGCTAGCTGTTATTCCCAAAAGGTCAGCCTATTAGGAATCCGCTACTATCCTAGATTAAGGATCTATAAGAGGTTGTTAAAACATGTCACGAATCACGTGGTCAATACTGATTGAGGGGTGATTAAGGATCCACAAGAGGCTGTCAAAACATGTCATGAATCACATGGTCAACGCTGACCGAGGGGTGGAAGCGTCGAGCTTCCAACAGTTTCCACTTCCACAATGGCAATGTCAATGGTGAAAAGGATAAATGATAGGAAGGAATGATGAAATCACAAAGTGCTGCAACTCACCACCATTCAATGGCTTCGTTGAAGGACTGAAGTCATACACATCGCTTCAAGGTCTTGAATCTTGCTTCCTTGATTGCTTGAATTGCTTGTGGGAGACCTATAATAAGAGTTAGCCTTCACAAACAATGATAACATAAAAACACATGAACTCACATAGAATTTGACATGATGTTTGGATCTTGAATTGCTGCAATAAAACTTTGAAATGTTGCTTTTGACTTGCTTGATAGTGCTCTCAATGTTCACTTATTGCTAGATAATTTCACTTAGATTTCAAATGATTCAATAACTAGGTATTTATAGGCATGTCTCTAATTTCTCGAAAATTAAATCCCAATAGTCGACATTTGTCAATTGAATTTTGAATGTTAAAATGCCAACATTGACATATTCAAACTTGGTCCTTGACAAAATAGGGGGAGGGCGTATGGGTACTGGCCCTATTTTCAAGGACATTAAGTGTCAAGGGCAAAATATCTATTGGATGCATTTGTTCAATGCTTGCAATTTCTTCGAAAATGGTACAAATGGGCCCCAAAATGCATAATTTAGGAAATTAGGTGCTCGATTAGGCTCAATAATTTAGGGGGGACAAAACATATTGTGAAATTGTGAAGGGTGACAATTTGCGACGGTACACATGGAAGGAGGATTTTTTTCAAATTCTCCCTACTTGTGCAAAAATGGGGACTTTGGAATAGGGTATGGACATCCATCAATGGATAAAGGATAGAGGAATTTTGTCAGATGTTGTAGTTGCAACTGCCTTGGTGTTTGACAAGATGCCTCAAAGAGATGTGGTCTCATGGACTGTAGTGGATTGCAGGATATGCACAAAATGGATTTGTTGAAAAGACTTTAGAAATTTCGAAGCAAATGCAGTTGTGAAGTTCAAATCCAAATTCCACAACCTTTGCTAGCATCCTCCTTTCCCATGACAAAATGGGAGCTTTGGAACAGTATGGACATCTATCGTAGCATAAAAGATAGAGGAACTTTGTCAGATATTATAGTCGCAATTGCCCTAGTAGACATGCATGATTACTCACATCCTTCTCAATGGTGAAATTTGGTAAAATCAGCACTAATGTATCACCATCAATGTTCTAAATGGAACATAAAAATTGGATTTTTTTGTTTTCTCACTTGAAAATGCCTGAGTTATTTTTTTCCAGCATGATACTGCAATAAACATCAATGTTCTAGATGGAACATAATTTTTTTTTTTTGTTTTCTCACTTGAAAATGCTTGAGTTATTTTTTTCCAACATGATATTGCAATAAACATGGGTATTACCACCCAACAACTGTTTGCCAGAACATAATAAGCCCAATAATAATGTCGGCTAGCAAACAAATTGGGAGGATTTCTTTCAACTATTATAGTTGTAAATGCTTTGGTAGACATGTATGCAAAATGTGGAAGCATAGAAAAGGCACGTGAATTGTTTGACAAAATGCCTTAAAGAGAGGTTATCTCATGGAATGGAATGATTGCAGAATATGGACAAAATGAATTTTTTTAAAAAGATTTGAAACTTTCAAGCAAATGCAATTGGTAGGTGTAAAGCCAGACTCCACAACTTTTACCAACATTCTCCCTGCTTGTGCCAAAATAGGAGCATTGGAACAAGGTATTGACATCCATCAAAGCATAAAGAATAGATGAATTTTATCATATGTTGCTATTGCAACTATCCTGGTGGACATGCTTGCAAAATGTGGAAGCATAGAAAAGGCACGTGAACCGTTTGACAAAATGCCCTAAAGAGATGTCATCTCGTGGAATGCAATGATTGCAGGATATGCACAACATGGATTTTGTAAGGATGCTCTCAAAATCTTTGATTTATTGAAGCACTCTGGAACATATCTTGATATTGGCCTTGCCATTGCAAATATCTCTAATCTAAATTCTCTGGACTTGCATACAAATTCCCTATCTTGTTCTCTTCAGAAATAATCTCACAGGAAGCATTCCTTCAAGCTTGGGGAAATGATTTGGTCTAGAATATTTGGACTCAAGAAACTGTAATGTCCCCTTCTAGTTGACATTGACATATCAGTGGGATTAGCCTATTAGCGGCTCTCGTAGGCTAATGAGGCATGGTGAGAGAGTCATTTGGTAGATATTAGTTGATTATTTGGCTCAATATTTGTTTGGGTTGAGGTTTTCCATTTATTATCATTAGTATTTTTATTTATGGAAACCTTATGTTATAATTCGATGTTGAGATGCACTTTATTAATTATGATATATATTTTATTTTTATAAAGTGCAAATAATTAAAAATATGTTGGAGACCTTCTAGAAGTTGAAATATATTATTATTTTATTTGGGCCGACCCCTTGAGGAAAAGAACATAAGGACATTGGGGGTTCACTCTTCATCATCCAGTATCTGTTGTTTGTTGTTGTTGAGCATTGTGGAGCTAGGGCTTTGCAGTTGAGTATCTTTGGGAACGATAACTCCCATAGATAGCATAATTGAGGGAGTGAGATATCTCCTAAAGGGTTGCAGATTTGGAGGTGATACTTCAGTCACTTCATTGGGCAAAATTTGTGGCCTTTGGCCAATTTCGTATGTCATTCGATTGGGGCAATTAAGGAATCATTTTTGGTGATAAGATCTCTTCTCATTTTGATACATTGGAGAAGAAATTGAGTTGTTGTGGAATCAGATTTATTTACCAGCAATTGAAGTTTCTATGAGCATTCAAGGAGACTATGATTTTGCAAGGAGAGTTCATAGAAAAATTCGATTTTTCTCTTGGGAGGTGGCACTGGTTTCTAGAGAGGAGGAGGACCATTTTTGATGCCTTTGGGAGCTCAGAAAAAATTCATATCTGCAGATTCATCAGCTTCAGATGTGTCTGGTCAAGGGTTCGATCTGGGTCTAAGGTGGCACTTTTTGTTGTGTTATTGCTTGCTCCATCATCACCAACAAAGGGCGACTCCATTCCAATCGGGTTCCTCTCATTATTCAGTTCATTAGCATTGCACATTAGGAGTTATAAGTTGCAGCTGTAAGTGATCATTTATATCAGCAATTACCATATTTCATATCATTGTAATTTGCCAAGAGTCTTGGCTATTTTATAAGTGTATTGTAATAATCTTTCATTTGGAAATTAAGGAGGAATAAGGTGTTGCATCATCATTGTTTTCTTCAAGCATTCTTAAAAGCATTTTGTACTTAGTGAGTTTGCATGCCAACTGTTTGACTTAATGTCTATAAGCTGTAGCTGCATATTTAGTTCAAGAAAACTCATCTATTGCATTTGAAAATACAAGAAAAAGATCTGCATTGTATCTAGGACCTTGCCTAATCATCATAGAAGTCTTTTATAAGTATTATATGCATTGGATATCATTGGAAAAACATTTATATCTGACTGAAACACTCAGACCAGCAAGATATATGTTTACATGAGAATTGTTTGACAAAAATACAAGCTACAATTTAAGGACAAATTATGATCAGAATTAGCAAGGATCATTACAGAAACAATATAAAGTGTCTCTCTTTTGATTATTTAACTGTAGAAATAAAGCACAAACAAGGGTAGGCATAATATCCAACACAGCCATGCCAAACCTACACTCCTGGTATCTATTAACAAACCACAAAAGTTATTCACATATTATACAAGCCATCACATGCAGCAAGATTTGTTTGTTTTCATGGAACGTGATGGAAAAGTATTAAAACTCACTTGAAATCAATAGGCAATCAGACAAAATAATAGGCAGAATCAACTTCATTTGAACCATAGTTCTCACAAAATGTCTCACCAACAAGTAGGACCACAAAAATGGAATTTTAAAAAGAATTAGGGAGTTAAAATGTTTGACAGAATGCCTCAAACAAATGTTGCCTTATGACCTGCCATATTTGCATAATATGAATTTGTTAAAAAAATTCTACAAACTTCCAAGAAAATACAATTCACAGGTGTAAATCCATATCTAATAAATTTTGTCAGCATTCTACCTACATGTGCAAAAATGGGAGCTTTGGAACTGGGCATGGACATTTATGGAAGAACAAAGTAAGAACGTTTTTTTTTACAGCTGGACATTATGCTGTCCCCATTTCTTCCTTTTTTTTTTTCAGGGAACGTGTCAGCTCAACTAGTCTCGTTTTAGAAAGTCACTGCATGAGAGTTTTTTGTCGTCTGTTGGTTTGCTGTGTGGTTTGAATAAATTCCGCCTCTTTATTTGAACTCCTGTTGGATGGTGTTGTTATGCCATAACATTTGATAGATAAATTAATCAAGAGTTGCCAAACATTTAGACTGCGTACCAATAATGATGGACCTAACAAGGGAATGTTATAAGGACAAAATAGCAATGCCAAACAAAATGGACCCATGCATGTAGATATTAATGGTAAAGAAGCTTGATTATTTTCTTGATTCAAAGGTTTTGTTTCAATTGTGTTTGAATCCTTGTAAATGGATGCAAATCATTTCTTCATTGAGACCTTCATTACACAAATCTACCCAAAAAATAGACATTTTTTTTCAATTTGACCTTCCACATCTGTTCGGCGTACCCATTGCACACCAACGTGCGATTGCTAGTTAATATTTAATAATGTTCTGAAATCATGTGTTAGTTTTTAATATTTATAAAGTTTTGTTTTGTAGAAATGGGATACTATTTGTCTAGACATAGAGAAGGCCACTCTTTTTGATAGAAAAGGAGAAGACGAATGCAACCCATGGACATGTCAAGTGGCTTCATTAATCAATCCAAAGCTAATGACTTATATGTAGGATATCTCATTAATCTTGTGCACAAAATATTTGAAAGCATATGCAGGACTTGATAGAAAGGAATCCCACCAGTAGGCCATGGAAGTTTGAGATCATTGGGGAAGCTTTTCTGTTTCTTCTCAATTGAGTACCATTTTGGATAGAGTCGAGCCAGAGATGACATACAAGCATGGATTGTAAATCTTTTGCTTCTTGTGAATTTCAAATTTTCGTTATTGCAAAATATTTTTTTTTGAAGGAAATGCATGGGGATGCAGGCACAATGTCGTCTATCGTTGGAGAGGTTTCTATACATGCCTCTTGTATGGGTGACACTTGCTAGTCTTAGAGACGTGTCCAAGGGGGATGGGAGACGTGTCTCCTTGCAACCCTAGTATATATGGTTCAATGATCCTACAGTTATCCAATTGTGAAAGGGAAAATAGCAGAACTCTTGTTGCTGTGTTTTTTGTGAGACAACTTCCTCTTTTGTACTTTGTTTGTTAATATCTTTTCTACATTTTCAAATTGTAACACTCAAAACTATCCTATGTACTCTCAAAATCTGGTACTCTTTTTTGTGAACATGACCATGCCTTGACAAGATTAGCGACCCTTCTATAACCATCAAATATTATATATTACATAAATTTTACCTTTTTTCAAGAAGAAGCTATTAGATGTAACATTTCTCCTCCTTTGGGAACTTTTTGAATTGACTAATTTATAAGTAGTATCTTTTATTGTCCATAAACAATAATATATTTTCATTCTTTTTCTCAGTTTCTTGTCAATATTCTTTGGAAGAATATTTATAAACATTATTACCTATAAAGGAGAAGACTAGAACACTCAAAAATAAGTATTGAAGCATTGACTAAAAGAATTAACATAAAGTGGGCCTCCAATGGCTGAAAAATCTTCGGAAGTGAGCCGAGTTCAGTATATTTGTTTTGTCAGGGTTTCATCATTGAGATAACAACTCCAATGCTTTAAGTTAAATACTTAACTTTTGATTTGTGAGCATGAGAAAAGTTAATCATTCATCTAGAGTAATTGAATAATTAACAGTGAAATTTAATTCAATTGCAATGAAGTAGGTTTATTAGGTTTTTTTTTTTGCATATCTCCATTATTTTTTGTTGCTGTTGCATATTTTCAAATGATTTTGATGATTTGTGTGAGGCAGGCTGAACAGGATTTACCTTTTGATGTTTTCTTGACAACGTATGACCTTGCAATGTTGGATGCAAACTTTCTTTCTCATATCCGATGGCTTTATGCAATCATTGATGAAGCTCAACGAATCAAAAACCCTTCTAGTGTAAGTACTTGAAGCTTGCTAATGTTTATGTGTAAAGTGTCAATAGCCATGTAATTCTTTATTATGCTTGCCATGAATTCATTTTATAAGCATCAGTGTGGTTAAGTTGTAAAATCACTTATATTACCATAGATTCTTGAAGGTAAGGGAATTAACATGTATCGAGAATCAGTCTTTTTGTTTCTCTTCCTAAAAGTTATACATAGAGACATACAATTAGGGATGAAAAATATAGCATAACTTCTAAAATCCTATTCAGACCTTTAAGATTCAATGTCATTTTTTAAAGTGTTGAAGATTTATCTTTTTAGGTCCATCATGTCTAACAATAAACGTTTGATTTGATTTCTGTTTTGTTAAGGAGTATTTTTATATTGAAGTTGTGAAGGATTCTGAATCTTGATTATGATATCAAAGTCACTACAAAACTAATCTGTTTAAGAAGAATATACAAAATGGTGAATAACATTTGCTATAAAAGCACAATCTTAAATGTGAGAAGAATAGGAAACAAAAGCCGATTTCACTTTTGTTGAGGCAGTTCTTTTATTAGGTTAATTAGTGGAGGTATCCACTGGGCCCCTCTCCCATAAACACATAAAAGAATATTACATACAGATATTATGGAAAGATGAACAGAATGACTCTAACCGTTGCCTACATAATCTGCAAAAAAATGACATATATGGGCAAAAAACATCAACTTGCAGCCAGAAAAGAACCAAGATAAAAAATGTGGCAAACTACTTATGCTGCCACCCAACCCAATAGCCATGAAACTATCAGAATCAATAAGCTGCTCACCTTCCCACTCTAGAAATCTCCACAGCATCCCAACTGACAACATCCTCCACCAAAACAGTATTGGAGGACTGTGCGGCCTCACCACTTGCTGAAGGGTCAAGCAACAGGAAACAGACACCATGGAAGACCTGATTACTTTGTGGAGACCTATGCTTCTTGTCTCACAAAAACAGGGATATTGTGATCAACGGAAACCTCAAGTTGAGCCTTGTTGTCAGTGATCATGACACCCGCCAGCACCTTGCCTATATCAGCACAATACACCCTAAACATCAACAGTTCTCTCCTCATCTTTCTCATTTCCTCATTCTCTACAGCAGCATTTGGATTAGGCTCTTAATGCAAGATTTGAGAGTTCTCACCCACAGCTTTATCTTTGCCCTTTTCAGCCATCTCCTGTCCTGAAGGCAGAACGAATATCCCATCAAAATGACCCGTTAGTAACATTTAAGAAGCCAAATCCTCTGATATGCCTCTGGGATAATCATTGCCAATTTGGAGAGAAATTGAGAAAGTCTTCCCTAATGGAAGCTTTGGACCTTGATGGACCCTTTAATCCCATACTATCCTCACAAAGTGCAAACTTTACAAACCCTAAAGTGGTTGGGTCACTGTGATTGAATGTGGAAACCAGATGATTTTAAAGATTTTGCCTTTTCTATAAGGGTCTTGGCCTCAGAGAGAATTCCTCCTCTGACATTGCACCAGCAAGCCAAAACCCAGTCCAAACACAAGACACAGAGCATGCTGACAGGACCTCTAACGAGCAGCCACCACCAATGCAAGACAATCCTCCACAGCCACCTCATAGCCTGAATAAAAAGAGACTCCCACACACCCCTATTAATGTGTGACTTCAGCTCATGTGAGAGAGAATGAGCAATCTTGCATGGTCTTTAATATAGCACCACTCATAATAATTAAGCTCCGTCATAATTATAAATAACTCTTAGTTGTTGGAAGAGATGAAAGAAATCTTATGGAGGTTTATAGGTTAAAAGAGAATGCAACCCTACCAAACAGGACAGAAAATCATTGTGAAGTGCTGTTAAGGGTTCGTAATCAACACGACAATTTACCAAAAATATCAGCTGCAGCATTTGCTGCTCTATGATGATGCTGGAATATAACTAATTTGAACTTTGTACTTAAAGCATTCGCCTCTTTTGTAAACCTTGTCATCTGTCAATTGGGACAGGATACCTTTTTGAGAGAGTTAATAACCACCAAGGAATCTCCATCCATGATCAAATTTTGTACCCAAAAAGATGAGGCAATAGTCATACCCAATACAAATCCATTCCAGTCTGCTTCATTATTGGTCTGAATTCCCAAAAGAAGAGAGCCACCATGGATACAGCTCCCATCCTCATTTCAGATAATGAAACTAGCACTTGCACTACCTAGATTATCTTGAGAGGCAACATCAAAGTTTAATTTTGCAAAATTTTCAGTGGGGGCTTCCACAATTTATTCTCCTCCTCTGCTGGAGAAGCATAAGGAGCAGAATTATTACTTGCAGTATTTACTCCTCATAACTCTTTAATGGGGGCTGTTGAGGTAGTAGTTATTACTTATTAGTATAAGCAAAAGTTATTAATATATTTTTCTGATTGTAACTCTTTAACTTGTAAAATTGTGGTAGAAATATCTAGATGTGTATTCTATATCATCTTGGTTATTGCCATGGATGAAGACAAATTTATGCACTAGTTATTTCCTTAAAAGACAGAAAGAAAGAAATCAATTATTTAATGTTCATGAATTATGAAAGTAGGTTGATGGAACTCAAAAAGTACATGTTTCTTTAGCAAATCATGAATGCCATATGACTTAGAAACAAAGAAAGAACAATAACTAATAATGGAATTAATTAGTGAGCTAAAGAACCTAAGGAGGGAGGGTAACTGAAACATCTAAGCTGTACAGCAAAAAATATATTCAAATGCATATGCTACAAAATAAATGTGTAAAGCAAAGGTCTCATGCTAAGAGAGAGCCTGTTGATGTTGGATAGGGAATGTAACCAAAACTACATTATGTTAGAATTGACTTAATGTGCACAATAAAAACTGTTCATATCGAGAGTAGAAATCACAATTGAAACCCTAATAGAGCATTGATATAAACTACACTAGATTCATCAATATAGCAATGAACAAACATCTCAAAAAAGAAAGAATAATTTTTCAGTTTTATTATCAGTGTAGCTTAATGTTTGATTCTCCAGATATGAACAGCAATATTAATTATAGGGAGAATATTTGAACAACAATATGAGTTAGGGAGAAGATATGAACAACACTATGGTTCATGGAGAAGATATGAAAAACAACATGACTCAGGGATACTATATGAACAATTATGACTCAGAGAGGATTGATTTGAAACATAAACATATACTTGGGGCACATACAAAATGTCAGTTGGACACAACTGTCTAATGCTTTGATATAACCAATTGATTCTGACGTCACAAAAAAGGTAATTTTTATAGCACTTACATTGCATAACATTTGATTCTACTTAAGCACAATGCTAGTATTCATAACTTAATGCGAAAAAATAACCATGAAGACTAGTTGATTCCCTAGCTGAAACTTATTGTCAGAACCCTGGTGGTTCTCTGATTCAAACCCTGATTGTTTTTGTATTGTTTTTGCAAATTTTCGATTTTTTGGTGTTTTTGAGGTTTTTACAGGCAAAAAGAAAAATTGCGATTTCTCTAGAAATGCTTAATAAATTCATAAAAAATTCATAAATGCATTGAATGTCTTAGATCTTGCTCAGGGAACAAGGCGCATCAATATATTATCTTATTTGAGCTTTTACAAAGTCAAAATCTGAACAAGGAAAGCAATACTGGAAAATTTATTAAAAAACCTGGTATTTTAGAAATGGCGGCTGCTGCAGAAAAGAGAAAGTACGGCCTGAGTTAATGAAGGGTTCTCCAAGCTCTCAG
>VDFB02281492.1:851976401-852130868 GCA_007258455.2 Sequoia sempervirens | reverse complement strand
CCTTGGAGACATCATTCCTTGATCTTATCAATCCCTTCCATCTCCCCATCCTTATCTTCCTACCTATGCTTATCTCCTTACCAGTCCAAAATCCCTTCTCATAATCCCTTGTCATTAGTATCTAGCTATAGGCTTCAGCCCATCCAATCCAATTCCATCTATCTCATCGTCATCACTCCTGCTTCTTTTGCACATCTTTCAAATCTTCTATCATTTCTCATTACTACTCTCTCCATCGTATCATCCTTCCAATTCATTTTGATGATTTGGATAACTATCCCATCCCTGAGCTTCATTTGATCACCATTATCCTATCCTATCCACCAGATCTATCCTGTCTCATCATTTCGGTTCCATCTTTTTATCTACTTATCTTGGTCATCTCATCATCCTTTATCCATCATTTTTCTTTGGTCTTTTGATGAACTACGTTTCCCCTACGCTTTCACGTAGGCAAGGTCGATCATTTGATCTGCCCCTGGGGCTCCTTTATCATCTATCATCGGTCTTCACCATCCTCTTCTCCTTTTGTTGTCATTTACTTGTCATGTCTTTCATCATCCATCATCGATCTCCATTGGTCCTCTTTCCGCTTTTATCCATGGTCTTTTCTTGAACTACGAGGGCTATGTTCTTTCACGTAAGCAAGACTAATCTTTGATTGGCACCCAAGCCCCTAGGTCTTTATGGTGTGTCAGTCTCATGTATTGTCTCTCTTATGTTGTGTCATTAGGTATGCCCTTATCTAGCTGGTTCTTAGCAAATAAGATCCACTTGTATCATCAGATCCAATCAGTTTTAAATATCCTGCATCATATTGATCTTTTAGTTTAGTATCCATCTTTGGTCTCAATAGGATGCATCCTTCCTAACAAACCTTATCAATCTCATCCATCCCCTTGATCCTATGGAAAAGGACATTAGAAATTGATTGTGATCTTTTGATGCTTTTGTATTTTGTTTATCATTTGAGCTCCCTATCATCACTTGTCATGGCTGCCTTCATCCATCATATAATGGTGTGCTTTGAGTAGTCAACATAGGGACACATCTTGATCTTTTGTTTGTTGTTGTCTTCCTGTTTGTACTGCGTTGTACCCACCAAGATCCCTGAGGTCTTGTGTTACGGTGGGGCATCCTTCATGCTTGTGGTTATCCCAATACCTGGCCTGACCAAGGTCTTTGTGACTTTAGGCATGAATAGGCCTTAGTTCTTCATACCTTGACATCTTGTGTCTTATGCTATAGCAAAAATCAGTGCTCCAAAAATGGAAAATTGCATTAGGGTTGCATTTCATCTCCCCCTCCCCCATCCTCTCATCTATCAACACCCCCCCATCTGTTCATCCTTCCACATCTTCCCATCTCCCTTCCTCTCATCTATCAAACTCCCCCCCATCCATTCATCCTTCATCAATCTTCCTCCCTATCCATCCAGTTTTCTTATCATCCATCTCTTCATCTTTATTGGAGATAGTATAGATTGGTTATTTTTCATCTTCATCCTCCATAATTTTTGTATCCCTTTCGTCAGTCACATCTCAGTCCATCCTCCTTGTCCATTTCAATCTGGCATAAATCATCTAACATCCGCCTCCTTGGTCTTACATCCCTATCCCTTGTTACAAGCCTCAGTCCCTGCCATTATCATCATCATTTGGTGTATCCTTCCCCTCATCAATAACCCTTCTTTATGGGATGCATCCTTCCCTATCATTTTTTGTTTTTTTGGGATGTATCCTTCCCTCATCAACAACACTTGCATCATCATCATCGGGATGCATCCTTCCCTATCCTTTTATGTTGTTTTGGGATGTATCGTTTCCCTCATTGGGCAACACTCTCATCCATCATCGACCCATTTTGGCTTTGCTTGGCTTGGTAGGGCAACACATCACCTTTGTCATACGATCCATTGCTTCATCGTCTCCTGTATTGCTTATCCATTTCCATCCCTTTGCATCCCGTCTTCCATCATGTAGTCTCACATCATCTCCTCCATTTTGAGGGCACCTATGCTGCTCTTGAACCCACATGTCCTCTCACGAGGGCATCCTTTTAATCCCTAACCCTTCATGCGTCCTCCTTTGGATAGGCTGGGGGCATCTTTTCAATCCTAACCATTTCTTCCGGCGTTCTATGTTTTGTAATATTATGCTTTCAAATAGTTCTGCCCGGTAGCTAAATACTCAAGGGAAGGATGTAAGACATCAAGTTGGACCTTACATTGGTCAAATTTATCTCATTCATCAAACGTCACGCGTCATTAATTAGGTAATGTGCTGTGCTTGTATCCTAATTATTGCCCATGGATTCTTCTAAACCCTAGGGTGTTGGATTTAAAATTAAAATGCCTTACACTCTCGAAATCCATAACTTTAAATAGATAGATTAAATAAATGCTTGACGTTTATGTATGAATTTCACTCACGTATCATCCCTTTTCTTGGAAATCTTGATCCAGTCTCCTAATTTCATCATTAGAGATGTGCATACCCTAATTCTTGATTATGAGTGTATCACATCCTCAAATTTTACAGAGTTAAGCTACAATCATTTTCTAATCACTAATTAGCCAATCCAATCGGCATCTTGATCCAGCTCTCCCCATCCCCAAAGGATTTTTAATTCCTTTTTTATTCTCAGGAACCCTCTCTTCCCCATGTAAATTTTTAATTCACATTTATTCCTCGAAGGGATCTTCTCTTCCCCATGCAAGTTCTAGAACATTTTGACTTGTCACATCACTCACATGTGTCCAAGTCTTCTAGAATCTTTGACTGGTCACATCAATCACATGTGGGTAAGTACCTACCTTTTTAAAAACCTTGTCTTATCCAAGGTACTTCTCACCTCTCTTTTTGGGAACCTTGTCTTATCCTTAAAATCTCTCAATCATTGTGAATTTAAAATTCACTTTTATTCTCCCAAATATTTCCTCTTTCCCATGTGATCATTGAGAGGTCACATCAAGTCACATCTCAAGGTACTTGAAAGTACCTCCATCACATGTCATCTTCCACCTCATGTGTCCTTGTGACACTTCATCTACCACATGGCAAGATATGAGGGCTTGTGAGTCCTCAACTCACCATAGCCCTTCATCTTGGCCATGGTGGCACAATCTTGACCGTTGAATTCTCTAGAGAATTCAAATTCTTCTATAAATACCCCCTCTTCTAATGCATTTGCATAACTTAGTCATTTTGCACCCTTATGCTACCAAATTATCAAGCCATTTTATAACATTATTCCTTACATTAGCATCCAAGTTCAAGTGCATTTTCCATTATAACTTCATCAAGTCTTCATTATCTTGCATCCACCCTTCATTTCATAGCCATCCAAGGAGCACACAAATCAACCACATCAAGGGCCAACCAAGGGGATTGACACACAAAAGGTATAATAACTAGCTTTGTTATCTTTCTTTTGTGTTTTCTTCCTTAGGCTAATCATTTGAGGTGATCTTGTGTTTTTCTTTGCATTCTAGTTTAGTTAGTTTGCATACGTAGATTAGGATGAAAACACCAACATCACAAGAACAATGTTAAATATCTCAGACTAGCTTTGCAAAGTGATTCATCATCAACTAACCACAAAAAGAATGAGCTAGAAGTGCATCCAATACTGTAACAACATTCACCATTAAAGACATTCAAGAAACTAAAACTAAAATTAACATGGAGGTTGAATCATGCATGCAAAATGAACAAGCTCAAAGAAAACACCCAAATTAAATGCAATGCTTCCTTTTATTACTGCAAAATTCCCTTTACAACAATTCACCACCACCTACAAATGGGGAGCAAGCCCCTATTTATAGTTTTCCAAAAGTGAAACGAATCATGGACATGATTGTTTTACATTGTGTGGCTCAGATTCATTTTACATTAGGGTTTCACCTACCCCCACATATATGGCAATATAAAATAGAACTTTGTACTCTTCTCTATTTTGTCTAGTAGCCTATTTTGTCTTTTAGCTACTGTAGTTGTTTTGTCTTCTAGCTTCCTTTTCTGCTATGGTTAAAACAATTGAAATTTTCCTTTTTGTTCATGCATTTGTAGCATTTCTTCATCCAATCAAGAAAATCTTGTTACAAATTTGTGTTACTGAGAAGAAAATATGTTGCCCCTAATCCTAATGGATAGCTCCTAGTAATCATCACTATTTGGTGAAAAATAAAGTATCTCCTTCCTGTTCCTTTCAAGGCCGCCCTTTGCAATTTTGTCATTGACTTCCTTGGTATGCATTTATGTTTTGGTGAGTCCTTCTTTGAAAACTATCCATTGTTTATACAAAAATCCTTTTCCTTTTTTCCTCCAGGGGCTCTGGCCAGCTTCTTCAATGGACCCTCAGCAAGCTTCATAAATTTTGCACCCAAAGATGTAGTAAGTGCATCAACAAGTTAATGGCTAATTAAATCTTGTAAATTCAGTGATAGATGCATCCATATACCTTCAAAAGATCATAATATCCATTCTAGTTTATCATTTGAAGCCCATTCAAATGATTTGCAGGAATGCAGTCCTGGCAGTGCGGGTTTCCCCTCTGCAGAAGCTGTTATGAAGAAAGCCATTAAGGAATGACGTAGGGAAAGGGGAAGTTTGTAGGTGGCCATCCGCATGGAGATTTTTGCATGGGACTATTGTGAGGTAAACCTAATGTAAAGTCACTTGGCACGTGCAAAACTTTGGGTGGAAGCATCTTCAACCTTTTTCCCTTTGTTAGATTAGTCTTTTCAACTTATGCAGGTGTGAGAATGTGAGCACTGTGGGGTGGAAAGACACTGGGGTTTGGCTATTAAGTAGCAGTATTGGGTAGATGGAGTTATGCATGCAGAGTTCCACATCATGGAACTTGTATGACAATTTTCCTTCTTGGGCTCATTAAAATTCTCTAAGTTGTAGCATAATGACTCAGACCATGCGAAGACCAATGAGGGGAGGGCCATTGGGGTTCTACCATTAAAGAATGGATTTGGAGATGTAGAGTCTTGACCATGGCAGCCTGCATGGGTGGACCCACCAGAGTGGCTCAACTAAAGGCTTGTGACTTGCACATTTAAGTGTCAATGACATTAGCAGCATCAGATTCCCCACAACAAAAAGGAGTGTTGGTCGCGCCACTGGAGAATGGCCCTAAGGTGATGACCACTCATAGGGAGCAATCCTCATAGGCAGACACGTAGAGGGTACTTGGAGTAGCATTTTGGTATTTGGGAATTAAGTGTTTGACTCATGAAAGCACGAGATGTGGGTACTATGAGGTGGGAAGTTGAACAAGCTTTCACTGTAAAAGTAGCATTGGGGACCACGACACCTGCAAGGCAACTTCCCGCATGAAAAGTTCCATGAAGCCATGATTCTTAGCAATTTTGAGTTTCTTCAAATTAAGCACATGAAAGATGCATTAGAAGGGTGCCTAGATCTATTCCTCAATGATTTGACCCCTTTCAAATAATATGGAAATTTGGAATGCAGAAGCCACAAGGTCCAGCGTCGTAAAAGAAAAATGACATTCCACACACGACGACCCACACATGGAAACCTGTAGATAGTGAACCGCACATGGAAACTCGTAGACGGTGACTCACACATGGAATCCTTCGGACAACGACCCATAGTAAAATTCCTGAAAAGTCACAAAACTTAGTAAATTTAAGATTTTTCAATTTTAGCACATGGGAGAAGGGGGTAGAAAGAGTTTCTAGACATATTTCCTTAAGATTTCACAAACAGACTTTCGTAAATGGAAACTTGCAGACGACAACCCGCAATGAAATTTTTGCAATGTCTAAACACTTGGAAAATTTGGCTCAAACCTCTTCGAGCATGGGGAAACATTCATTTTATGGGTCCTAGATCTTGAAAACTTGAAGTTTGCACCCCCTTTTGAAATGTGGAAGTTGGAGGGTCCGCCATTGTAAGAAAAATGACATTCCATAGACAACGACTTGCACACGGAATCCCCTGGACAGAGACCCAGACATAGAATCTCACGAACGGTGACCCATAGTGAAATTCCTGTAACTTCTTAAAACTCAAAGAAACCTTGGCAGTTCACTTAAGCATCATGAAAACATCCCAAATCCATAGGCAACTTGTCCCAAAAGTCAAAAAATGAAGGGAAAAGTGAAGCAAGCAAGAAGGGACCAAGCCATCAAGAGCAAGGAAAAAGTGGAAAAAAAGGGGGTCCTTGCCTTCAGTAGGGCGTGTGTGAAAAACACACACAAGTAGTTGCTTCTACCTCATTTCTAGTACCCATTCCCAAGTATTTGGCATATCCTTCAATAAAAATACCCCTATGTTCTTTTATAATACCACCAACAATAGCAACACCAAGGTTACCCTTTGAACATCCATCAAAATTAAGCTTGATCCATCCTTCGATAGAGATTTCATAACTGCAAATATATGTTACATAATTTTCCTTCAATTTACTCTTTCCAAATATTCTTCTACCTCAAATAATAATAATATTTACTTTATTTTACACAAAATTTCATAGTACTTCTAGTTAAATGATAAAATTCACTAAAAATAATCCTAGTTATACATATACATACCCACAAAAAAAATTCAATGGGAATAATACTTTGCACCCTTCCTTTTTGGCACATCAAGCCAAAAAAACCTCTAGCCAACCCTCAAGCTAAGAGAATCAACAAGGATCAAAACAAGGATTTTTATAGACACGGAATCATAAGACCAATTTCCCACAAACATAAAAATAAACCAATCCCATGACTTGGTCACCACACGATTAAAGAAATACTAGCACAAAAAAATAGGAATCCACAAATTCAAATACCATAACATGCTACAATACCCAATGGTTTCACAAATCTTCAAAAGGATATTATCCCAAATCCTTACAAGATCAAAATAATGGAATAAATAAAGTGATTTAAGGTATTTTAACACACAGAGGGTTACCTCTCAAGATGAAAAAACTACCATGCAAACCATGAACCAACGTTATTTTTCCTTCTGCCCCTTCTCTTTTAAAAAAATAAAAAATAATAGAAAAAAAAGATTTCCTTCCCCTCAAAAACATGCTCTCAACCAACCCTAACCACATCTTAACCTCTTCCTCAAGTACCCTAGCCCTAGGTACTTTGGTTAGGGGTTAAAAAATGACCTAATAACACAAATTCTCTTTTTCACCTAATAAAAATGACTTACAAATTTGTATATGGGTTACACTTCTACACTCCACTCAAATAACCAACAAAGAACCTAAAAATCTACACCATAAAAGTAAAAAAATAAACTTTAAAAAATAAACTATTTAGCTCATACAAGAAATAAATTTTCAGATCAACATTGACACATACAAAAAAAATTACTTCACCAAATAAAGTAATAGGAAAAGGGTCTCAAGGATTCTCTCATCCTCCATTGACTCATGTAAATACTTGTAAACCTATCATAATTGTTAATCCTGTATGATATAATTATTTAAAATGAGATATTTATAATTACATTATCAATTGATTAAAATCAAAGTTTCATACCTTGAATATACTTTGATGTGCACCACTTGAATGATCGTAACTCAATTTTGGAGGTTAGAATACACAAATTTTTCCTCTTAACATTAGAAAATTTATGATTCTAACACTTAAAATTAGTAATACAGAATAATTTTAATTTAATATACATCATGATAAATAAACATTTATCCATTCAAAATTCATTCAAAAAATTTAGATCAACACCCACCTTCATCATTTACACTTTTACTTCTAAAAACAAAACTAGGTAGCATGAAATTGGTATGCAATCAAACATATCCAAACTATAATAATAATAATAATAATAATAATAATAATAATAATAATAATAATAATAATAATAATAATAATAATTATAATAATAATAATAATAATAATTATTATTATTATAATAATAATAATAATAATAATAATTATTATTATAATAATAATTATTACTATAATAATAATAATTATTATTATTACTATAATAATAATAATAATAATTATTATTATTATTATAATAATTGTTAGGAAATCATACCCACGTTAACTAATTTTAGTGAAATCTCTTTTCTCTTATTAAAAAAATTTAAAAAATTGTTAAATCCATTATATAGTGCATCCTAGAATTCCATGAGAATCATCTATATGAGCATAACTCATAATTAGAAAAAAATTTAAAATCATTTATGAAGACAACTCATCAAATGTCAACCTAGGATATAAATTTATTTTCGTTAGGGTATAAGTGCCTTTTAGAGTCAAAATATAAAATAAAATAAAATAAAAACAAGTAGCAAGGTCAAATTTTCTTTTCAATTCTCTTTTACAAAATTAACAATCATAAGTGTGATAATAAATATCTTAGTATGGGAGAAGTAGATGATGATCTAGGCAGGAGTGCAGACTCTAGTGAGAGCAAAGGACAATGGCGAGAGTTTTGATTCTGCTAAAGGTGAGGTACATACAATGAAAAACCTAATGGTAGATCTCTGGAGGCCAAGCATCTTGTTGAGGTCGCGTCTACTTTGCTAGTGGCGTTGGTTGTCAGTTTTTTGGTAGAGCCATTCCTTCATGTTGTTGCGATCATGGGTGAGGATTTTGGCTGCTGCGAGCTTCTCCTAGGGTAGAGCCTTCTTCTGTTTGGGCCTTGCTCTGTTGGGTTTCCTTCTCTAGGGCTTTCTTCTACTGTGGCTTTGGCTTTAGGTTTCTAGGTGGTTTTCTTGGTGCTATGTGTGGCTTGTGGGTGGACTGTGATGGGGTTGTTTGTGGTAGGAGTCTCCATTCTTTCAAACCTTGTAGGGTCAGATGGCGTTTTTCATGTTTTTACACTCTTACCACTCTCTCTATTTTTTGGTCTCTCTCACCTAGATCTGCTCTTTAGATGCCCTTGTGGCTTGCAACCTTTCCTTGCTTTGGCTCTGGGTTTTTTGGTGGTTTTCTTGGTGCTGGGCGTGGTGTGTGGGTGGACTATGACGGGGTTGTTTGTGGTAGGATTTTGCATTCTTTTAGACCTTGTTGGGTCAGATGGTGTGCTTCATGGTTTTGAATTCTTTCCCTTCTCTTTGTTTTCTAGTCCCCCTTGCTTGGCTATGCTCTTTGGTTACCCCCGTGGCTTGCAACCTTTGCTTTCTTGTGTTTGCTCTCTTGCTTGGGGGCTTTCTTCTTCTTGTTGGGTTGGTGTTACTAGGGATTTTCTTTTTTGGCTAGAATCTGGGTCCTTTGTTGTTGCTAGGCTTGAGCTCTTTCGGTGGGTTGGGATGCTTCTATTGTTTTTCTTAATTTCCTAGTTGTGTCTTTTGTTCTTCTAGAGTGGGATGAGCCCTTCCTAGCTCGCTTTTGGGGATTTTCCTTCTAGGTATGTGTTGACCCTCTGTGTGGTTTTTGAAGGTCTCTTATCTCATGTCTTCTATTGATAACTTCTTGGTGAGCTATTTCCAAAGACCTTTTTTAAGGCCCGATTATTCTATGAGATGGAGATTGTTACTACTGCTTTTGTGTTGATGCAGAGTGGTTTGAAAGAGTTTTTTCTAATGGAGCTATCCATGGATGATTTGGGTTTTCTAGCTTCTCCTTTTTTGATGTAGTCTGGGTGGTATCCTAATTTTCTCTCTATGTCCCAATGGGTTGCGCCCCCTTAGGCTCAATGGTTTACCTTTGAGGCTTGTTGTTTGTGAGTGTTGGCCTCTTACGAGGTTTTTCCAAAGGGCAGCATACCTTCTTGTTCTATTGCGGTGCTAGTCTTCTTCTTGAATCCTATGGAGGTGGAGTTGGGAGGTGATTGTCTCCAACTTCCTTAGTTGTTGATCCTATTAAGGTGGACGCTTCTCCTATGGAGTTGGAGGTTGAAGGTGTTAGAGTCTTCAAGCAATAGTGGACTTGGTAGTCATGACATTCTCTTTAATCGATGGGAGCTCCCTTCTGTTGAGGAGGATTTGGATTTGGTTTCTTGGTTTGAATAATGGATTTGTGTCCAATGGTTTATTGTGTTCTCTAACTCCCTTGTTAAGGTGGGTTTGCTGGAGTTTTTGTCAGTTTTGCTTAGGGGTTTGATGGTGTTTTACACCATTAAGCAGGTTCTCTTTCTTGGCTTAGTGGTGGCATCCATGAGCAACTGGTTTGTTGATGCCTAGTAGATGTAGGTGGATTCTTTGTGTATCTAAGGGTTTCTGGTCCCAGTGAAAACCTAGTTGTTAAAGGGTTTTAGGCCCTTACTTGTTTGTTTATTGTAGCTTGTGTAGTCATGTTTATCTTTTTCAGGCTACAGTTGGGCTGCTGATGGTTAGTGTTTTACCTTATTTGCAGCTTGCTTTTCTTTGGTAGGATGACGGTTCCCTTTAAAACTATTATGTATTAGGTTTCAAGTCCCATCAAAACCTATTTACCCCTAATAAAAAAAATCTTATTATAACATATAACCCATACCACAATAAAACTAATTTGTTAATTCTTGCAATGTGAGGCCATCTTAAACATCCAACTTCTACCTTTTTACTTTTTGTTTACATTGTTAAGTACTTTTTCATGTCTATTTAAGATGGTTAGCACATTGTAAGTTTAGTCAATTTTTTTCTTGCAAAATTGAAAATGAAGTCATCATTAGATAGACCATGTGAGCATCATCATCCATAGACATACTTTATATATTTTATTTTTATTTACTTTTATGTTGACTATTTGTTTACTTTGACATGCATAATTTATAGAGTTCACTTGCAAGTCAACATATGATAAAATTGTAAGAGTAAAAAGTGCATATCTATTACCTTTCCCCACTCACTATAGACTTTCTTGGACACTTTCCTCGAGTGTAATTGTCTCATGTGCAAAGGGAAAAATTTTATGCAAAAGTTGACATTTACCTAAATTGAAGCTTTTAATGACCCATTTATTGATTTTATAGATTTCATTATTTTTTGTAGATTTTGAGTAATCAAACCTAAAATCTATGTAAAGAAAACAATAATTGAGTCTAAAAGTAATGTTGGTTCTAAATAGTACAAATAGAGGATTCACGAGTAACAAAATACAAAAAAAATTAATCACTTTGATTACATCATTTTCTTATAGAAATCCAAATTAAATTTACTACAAAAAATAAGTTGAATTTTAGAATTACAAACCGCATGAAATATCAATCTAAAATCCTTATTGCTTTATTGTTGCAATCTACATAGAATTAAAATTAATATACTTATTCTCTAAATCAACAATAATACCCACTTAAGTGTCTTTGAGTTTGAATTAATAAATAACACTCGTAAAAAATTGTAATAAAAAATAATGATGATATAGAAAGATGTAGTTATTTGATGATTGGATAGATTAAAAATATAACAAATTCTAATATCAAAAAATAGGAGATATAATTCCATAGATTTTGATAGTATACATTTCTACCATCTATGCTATTATCTTTTTAATTAATCATCTATACTATTATCTTTTTAATTAATCAGAAATGATTTTTTCATAGCTAAAACTTATAGATTTGTTGTAAAATCAAATTTCTCATTATTTTTCAAATTTAAAAAATGATCATTAAAATTATCCATTTAACTTTATTTTAATACCACCCAATCTTGAAATTAAAAACTTATGATATTTAAAAAATACATGATCACATTAAATGATCATTTAAATAAGAAAAATATAATCACAGAAATCATTTAAATAAGAAAAACACAGCCACAGTTTTTATTTAAATAGATAATTACATAAATATCGCGTTGACATAGTGAACTTCAGACGAAAACATCCACACCAAAAAAACAAGAAACCGCCGGCGATCCACAGTACTCAGCGACAATAATCCACGAATTAAAAAAACAACATTTTTTCACTCAGATCGGTAGCGACACCGCAACAGTAAAACTCACATGACGATGGTGGCGGTGGCGGCGTAGGAAGAATTACAAAGGTTGGAGGAAAATGAGAGTTGATATGGCGGCGCGAGCCACTGTTTAACAATGAACTTCTGCTTGTTGCACGAAATATCGGGGCCAGTTAAGGTGACCTCCACATAATCACAGTACCACCCGGCAAATAGGCCTGTGCCGTCGGAGAGAAGATCAAGGCTGCATATCGGGCCATTGAGGCAACTTCCCCGCCCGCTGAAAATATCCAGATTTCCCATCTCGAAGTAGTCGTAGTTCTGCCCCATGAGACCGCCCCATGCGACCAAGTTGCTTATCGAAAATTTGGCGCCCTCCGCGTTGCCCACCGCCAGGCTTATGTTGGAGTCGGTCCCGGCCTTAAACTTGTTCCCTGTGCGCACGTACACGCTGTAAATGCACGTCTGTGCCTGCGCAATCAAAACAAACAGAAATCTTTGAAAATTCCAAAATTTAAATTACGGAAACCTTAAAACCCTAAAGAGAAAATATGAAGATTGGAAATCTACGAAAGAAAATGAGAAGATAAGGAGATTGGAGATGCTACATTATCCGATCGCTGTGCTACACTATAATTATCAGACCCCTGTGCTACATTATCAGATCCGTGTGCTGCAATGGCGATCACTGCGAGAAACAATGCAGAGCACAAAGCTGTGGCTTTGGAGGCCATTGTGATGATCATTACTATGCAAACAAAACATGCTCAAGGGTGGATTTTATAGGCACTCATATCGGCCAACCTAGGGTTAGAATTCACAAGGGTAGAGTTTCTCAGTGTTGAAGGCTATGATAAGATTGCACGTTCAACTTAAAATTTCCACTTTGTATGCCATCATAACGTGGGCCAACATTATAACTCACCATAAACTTTTTGGAAACCTTTAATTTAGATTGTATAAATTTTAATAATAATAATGTTAAATATATATAAGATTAACTTTTTATAATGGAAACATGACTCAGGTGTACTCCACAGTACAATCAATAATCTGACACTGTCGGGCAGTGGTTAATGGCAGTTTCCATCAGTTGGTGAATTTCCAGGCCCCCATATTTCCAGCAGTGGTTAATGACTGTTTCCATCAGTGGAGCCAAATTGTTGAGAAACTTGGTCACATACACTCAGCTTGTACTCTTCTGCAATTGATGCATTCACACGAAGAAAAACACACATGCTTATGAGTATGTTTGATTACTAAACAACTACTTAATCTTTTGATTTGTTTGATGGTGTGAGATTAGATAGCTGGAAACAAGATTTTTTCCTATTCAATTTGATAGATATTCATAGATAGCATGAAGGAAAATATTAAAAAGAAACATTAAAATAATTGATCTAAATACTTATTCCATCACATTATAAGAAGTATTACAAAGAGAATACTTAGTAATCCAAACTAAAATGCACATGAATCCATTAGAAGAAAACAAATAATTATTACAATTCTTCCAATACTTTAAATTGTTGTCACATTATCAAGTGTTCATTACATTCATGTTAGCAAGTGTAAAAAAGGGAGCCTCAATGTGCAGTTTACATTCCCTTGAAGAAATACAAATAATTTGGAGGCATTCTCTACACCATACATCTATTGTTTTGTCCTTCACTTTCTCCATAGCGTCATTTTTTTTTCTATAATCAGACATGGAATAGTTGTAACCCTAGGAAATCCTTACACTTGCAAAGTCTTAGGCTATACTAAATTAACTAACTCTCTTCAAAATGAACCAAACTATTTCTTTGACACCTATTGGGAAAACCCTAGTCATTTCACTATTGCATATTTGAAACCAATGATGAAGATGCCAACCTACCAAAAGTACATCTTTGATATTGAAAGGAGAAAATTGAGACTATTATGAGTAGCTTGGGGTAGCTACAATAGTAAAGATGTTGAGGTAGGAAAGTATATGTCACACCATGACATTTGATGCCCACTACCTTTTTGAATATTTTCAAAATCCCATAGGCTCCTCTCCATTGCAACTCAACAACTTAAAAGTGAAAATTTTACAAAATATTCAATACACACTACAAGCTTCTTTGTCAAAACTTTTTGAGGTTAGAAAAACCTTTTGGGCCATAGGGATAGTTACAAATCCACCCCACATAGCTAAAACCCTAAAAAAAAATGCTTCACTTTATTTATTAGTGAAACCTATAGGAAAAATTTCCTTGTCAACAACCACAAGTGGTTTCATGAATCACCTCAAAAAAAATTCAAGCTTGAAACTTTACCTTTCACTTTACTTGTTGATGTATGGAGAGAAAATATAACCAAGTTAGCATTCTAAACTTGCTAACTTGCTAAAACCTAGATTCAATTTCCTTTCCTTTTTTGTCTTTTCTCTCAATTTTTTTCTCCCTTCAACAAAATTTAAAGCCAATGGACATATGTCAACAAATCAGCACATTACAAAAAATACTAACTTTCCAACATGAAAAAATATCTTTCCCTATGTCAATGATTCTAGGAAATTCCAACCCTTTTGATATTTCAAAAGGTTAACAAACCATAAGACTTGTCAAAGCCAAATTTGGTCTTTTTATTCTTTCTCCTTGTAGTTTTGGCACTCAAATATGTTTTAGTAACCTAGGGTGATTCAAGAACCACCCCAAATTACTAACAAAAACAAAATATCTCTAACATCATTACATCTCATGAACCAAGCAAACATTTTGACTAGAGGGGATAACGTTGATAAACAAAGGAGAGGGGAGAGGAGTTAAGAACATGGCTCATGACCCTAGTATACATACAAAAACCCAATCTACAAACAAATAGGTAAATTAAAAATATATGAGTACCAATATAATAGGGAGATGAATAAAATATAATAGAAATTTGGACTCAAATACAAATAATTTTTAAACTTTATAAGAACCCCTAATAATTAGTACTACATAATGTTTTATACTCAACTTTAGTAAAGAACAAGAGTTGGTTGTTTCATGTTTCTCCAATGTATAATGCCCAATCCTATACTAAATTTACAACTAGTGGTGGATTTTCTATCATATGGATCATCTTTCCAATTAAAATTTGAATAACCTATAATTTGAACATTCAAATGGTTAATATATTCAATACAAAAGATAATTGTTATTTGTATATATCAAATAACTTTGTTTACTATATTCTAATGTGTTTCAAGAGGTTTATCCATGAATTAAATAGGTATGCTAAATGAATATGCAATATCAAGTCTTATTATGGTTAAGTACTTCAAAATTTGCATGAAGTTTTTATATGAAGTTCCATTTACATCTTTTGTACCCTCAACAATCCTCTTCTAATGGAGTGAGTATTGACTTGAAATGATGCATATTAAACCTTTTGAATCAATTTATTTTCATTATTACTTTGAATAATGAGTCTTATCATCTTTCTTCCATATTTCAACCCTTAAAAAATAATGCATCTTTCCAGAATCTTTCATTTCAAATTCTTTTGATAGATCTCTTTTTATTTCATTAATCAAACCTATGTCACTTCTAGTTATGATTAACTCATTAGTATTAAATTAAATCAAAGAAGGACTCCCATAATCACCTTGATTTATTTACAATTTTTTGTCACTCTTACTTTTGTTAAATCCTTATTAAAATAAAAAGTTTTCAATTCATATTCCATGACTTTGGTGCCTCTCTAAAAGCATACACTAGTTTTTGTAACCTAAAAATTATACTAAATGTTCTTCCCCTCACTAGGGTTGCTTATAGCTCTCCTTGCTCTTGATAAAAATATATATAGAGAGATATCTTAGGGTTGTGTATAGCTCTCCTTGCCCTTGATAAAATATGCATGCACATTTCACTGTACCTCCTATGAAAACTAAAAGAAAAGAAATTTGCTTTAATAGATAAGAATAGAATAAAGTAATGAAAAATAATAATAATGAAACATGGAATAGTGTATACAACCCCTCACTTATGCATATAAACAATAGATATGATTAAACCAAAAAAAAAAAATACGATACGATAAACACCAAGATAATAATAATAAAGTTCTTCACCATAGTCATAGAATGTATAAACCACCACCCTCTCTAGCCAACAACTGATGAAAATATAACATAACTGAAATTTGAAATAAAAGAAAAGAGAAGATGAATCTATATTCAGCACATAGTTAAATTGACTTCCCATCAAATAGCTAGTCCAAAAGCAAGGAGGCAGCCAATGTTGCATGCACAGGCTTGCTCTGGTCGTCTAGAATGAGAAGTCTCTCTCGATAAAAAAAATGAGAGGATTGGAGATTTTAGATAGCCCCAAAACCTATGCCTCTCATGGCTGAAACTAAAAAGAACGGATAGTGATGGAACTCTTCTCCATCTTCGGGCGCCTCCAAACCCCAATTGGCAACTTGAGTTCTGCTGGACCTAGAGCAGATTGCTGCCATAATTTCATTCTGTCCCAACACAAGAATAAAACTTGCTTTTTACTTTAGTGCTAGCCGCACCCTAAGAAAATTAGGTTTCCAGAGACGGGACCTCCAAGTGATTAGAGTACAACTAGGGAAATAGGCATGTGCCGTCTGAGAGGAGATTCAGGCTGCATATCTGCATATGTGGGGTAACGTTATAATTCACCATAAACTTTTTGTAGGCCTATGTAATTTATATTGTATAAACTAGCGTTTGCACCTCAACGAGCTGCAATGGTTATGCCGATAGCAGGATATACTATGGCAATATATTGAAGGGCAGGGGAAAAAGGCACAAGAAAATGTTAATTGCCTTTCTTAAGACTAAATATTTATAGTAAAAGTCAATTGATGGTGGGATACGAGAAGATTTGAATATGAACAAATGGAACTTTATTTAAATCGGTATGCTATGCTAAATGGTTTCACAACATATTATTTTTTGTACAGTGGAAGAAGCCCTGTAACTTAAAAGGTTGATTGGATTAAGTACAGTTTTTGCTGGTTAATGATATACCTTGTAGCTGAATGTAACATAATGGAATTGTTTCTTGTTGATTCTGTTGTCTTGTTGTCCACAATGAACTTACCTGAATAAAACATGTTTGTTCAAGTCTCACAATCCTAGTTGCTAACAAATTTATTTGGTTGGCAAGAATTTTAGCCATAATTTTGTAGGACACACCATGATTGAAGTATCAACCTCTATCTAAAACTCAGATCATGTAATTGTGTTCCTAGCTCATAATATATAAATAGGTTTATAGATTTAATTCAAAACTCCAAGCCACCTTATTCCATATAACCAATTAAAATAAGACATACAAAATTTTTAAATTTTATTTATAAGATAAAACAATTTAACCTTAAAGAGTTAATTCCCAATAATACCCTTCTTCACCAACATAATCTTATATCCTTACTCTCAAACCCCTTTTTTCACAATAAGAGTAATATAAAATCAAACACCAATTCAAGAAATAATAGATGTGATGAGTGTACTTAGCTATAGGATGATCGACTTCTCAATGGTGACCACTCAACAAAACTCCACGCTCTATAAATTGGGTTGTTTTTGCTTCAGATAAGTCCATCAGCATTTCATTATTTTCCATTTCTGATTATCTCAAACCAAAATCAAGCTTTTTAATGCTAAATCCACAGTATTGGCATGTTGTCTTAAGCCAACTAAGCTTAAACCTCCAACTCACAGAGCTTCACGGTGGCTCCCAAGCGGCTCAAGTTAGCTGTTGCTTCAACTTATTCACAATAAATGAAATGTAGATATAAAAATATCGGGGTTTTAGAGCTACAACCTTCTCTCCCACGCTGCTTGCCAAATATGGTCCATCCCTTGTGTTCTCTCTCTACTATGTTGCCTCTGAATCATCTATGTTCTTTCCCAAATTTTCTTTTTTCCCTGCCCCCTTCTCTCTGCTTTTCTTCCACATTTTCTCCAACCTAGACTTCCCTCTGTATTTTCTTACCTTACACTCTGTCTGAAAACGTGTCTTCAACTAGCCAAAAACCTTTTCTTTTATTCCTCTCTTGCGCAATTTCTCCCCTTCTTCTACTCCCGTGCGCCCTTCCTCTCCTATTCTTCTCCCTTCTATCTATTATTTTGCATACAATTCTTCTTCATATAGTATTCTCTAGCCTATGTTACTCTCATCCCGAGGGAAAAATTTGTCACAAACTGCCTAAGAAGGTGTCTTTATGGAGATTGCGGGAAAACTCTCCTGTGCGAGCTGTCCATCCTCTCCATACTATGAGTCTTTATTTTTTTCAGAATAAGGGACACCGTGCCTTTTACTTGCACGAATTCTTTGACCCATGTCCTCTTCTTTCCTACTACACCATTTCTCATTTATTGGTGTTTGTCTCCTGCATTTAATCTATTTCCATCCCCTCCTTTCTTCGCTAACAACCATTGGTTCTTCCTCATGTTGCATTAAATTGAAATCTCCTCCATTTATTTACTTTTTGACCACATGATGCTCGATGTTAAGGGGTCTTTTACGGGGATGTGACAAATTTCTTGTGCATAATCAAACGTAGAGTTATTACAGTATTTATAGATTCATTTGAATCTCTAGAAGATCCTAGAATGGCTAATAGAAGTTTAAAAGAGAAAAAAATTAGAAGAGAAGTTTCCATATTCTGAAATATTAAATATTATCTCTTTCACTAATATTTTTTATATACATCCCATAAATAAACATCATCTCCAATGGAAATAATTTCATAAGAAAGTGTACACAGCTAAGAGCCTCCAACACAGCATATTGTATGGTGTACCTATCAAAACTCTAGTTTCCTCCCTTCCCAATCCAGCCAATCCAAATTACGTTCTTTCTCCCCAACAGTTTGAACTTTAAGGTCAGTCCTAGAGTTCCTTTTGAACAGCCACTCATTCCTCTTATCACAAATTACCCGTTAAAGGGATGCCAGTGTGGCTAATGTTTGAAGAGTTTATTTCAATTCACCGCGTGCTCCCCTGTGCACCTTCAAATGTATGCACGATGAGATGTCAAGGAGTTTTAGTTTTTTAAGACTGCAGATGGAGGATGGCAGGGATTCCAAGCCTAGAGATTCACACAATCTAATTCCTTAAGTGATTCAAGCTTATCCAGCTCATCAGGTAGCTTTGCAAGGCGATGGCAATGAGTAACTGATAATATTTTCAGGGAAATTGAACAGAGTCCTGCTGGCAACTCCTCAAGATCAATGCAGTAGCCCACATTAAATTCCAAAAGCACAGGAAAGTTGAACGTTTTATCCCTACCAAGGCCCTCACATAGACTCATGTTTATTTTCTCCAAACTTTTCAAGACCTTGCATTCCTCAGGAACTATCAGCTTTTCAAGATGCAGAGCTTTAAGTTGAGAAAGTTCTTGAAAACCAAGCACTCCACTGAGCTTGCTTCGTTTTACTCCGTCACTATTATGGATTATCAGAACCTTGAGATTTTTCATTGTGTGCAAAAATGTTGGAATGCAATATTCACTTCTTGTGAAATATAAAACCAAAGCTTCCGCCTCAGGGAACTCCACTTTGGGCCAGTCTGTGTCCTTCATTGCCCCCGTGTGAATGGAAACAATCTGGGCTTTAGATGAAAGAGCTCTATCTGTTTCCCACTCTGAGGGAAAGCAATTTTTCCCTTTTAGGCATAAATAGCCTCCTACACTGAGTACTATTGTCCTGGTTCGCCAAATACAGGGCCAAATCTCTCATTACATCATGTTGGCAGAAGGAATATGCATCCATGTAGTCATCTGTATTATCTGCAGTCCTAAGATTCTTCTTCAAATCTAATAGATGGCGATCTACAAACTTCCATAACAGCATATCAGCTTAGTCCGAATTCATTCTACGAACATAAACCCAAATGTCTAGCAATGCCTTTGTAGGAATGGCTTTTCTTTGTGGGAATGCACCCAGGTCCAAGAAGCACTGCTTTTCTATGTTGTCCAACACATCGATGCTTGCTTTCAGTTTATTGAGAACGAAATCCTTGTGGTCATCCTTGAAAGGTTCCCCTGCTGAAAGCCTTTTCTCAGCTCGTTCCCAAACACCGTCGGACTCACCATACAGAGAGCTACCAAGTACTTTAAGAGCTAGTGGCAGACCATTAGACTCTTGTTGCACCTTTTCGATCAGTTCTTTATCACGTCCAGAGCCACAAACAAGAGATTCGTTGTTTCTAAACCCTCCAGGAGTGGCCACGACTCAGCAAACGAGGTTATTCAAAAGACATCTTGCACAGTAAATCATGATTTTCCTTATTCTGCTCAGTTTGCATCAAATACACGACTTGATAAACCCAGTTGTTGGAAGAAAATGATGCGCCCAGCCTTCATTATAAACCACGCCCACAAATCTGAAGCTCACACTCCAAAACGCATTTTTCTAAGGCGTCCTATCCATGCCTTCGTCCTTCACCCTGGTTACAGATATACCATGGAAGTTCAGGATTTTATAGCTTGTACGACGAAGTTTGTAGGCCTGCAAGTTAGAAGTGGTGAACCCAATTGACTTACAACAACAAGTAGTGAGACCCATACTTCTGTCCACCTTCCCACGTGAATGGAGTATGTACCGGCAGCGGAAAACTTATCGGCGGCATCAGACAACAGACGATTCCCGTGGGATTTCCCACCCATAATAGCCTATCAGCTAATTATAATAATAATGTTGAATATATAAAAGATTAACTTTTTATAATGGAAACACGGATCCTATGTGATCACAGTACAGTAAATAATCTTACACTGTCGGGTTGTGGATAAGAGCTGTTTACATCAGTGGGTGAATTTCCAGGCCAGGTAGCCTGTGGCTTATCCATATCCATAATTCACAAAACACATATTGTCCTTCATAATTACTAGATACCAAGAAGCCATCAAATCCCATTTCTTAAGCCACCTCCAAGTGTTTAAAAGCAGGCACTAGAAACGTGTTCCGCATGGTACTAATTGATACAATTACAACTCTTTGTGTCATCTCTACAATTTTTATTAATATATTTTCAATTCTAATTGATGTGGATAACTTAGTTATTCATTCATGTTATTATGGGATAAACTATTAGCTAAATACTATTTAATGAAGTTGGCAATGAGTTTTATTTATCAAGTATATTTATCCAATGGGATCAACTTTCCAGTTTGATCATGGAGTTGTTTAGGAAACCGAAAGGTAGACTATCATGACTAATAATATGATGATAAAAAAGACTAATAATTTAGTCAGAGGATCAAAGGAAAAGAAACTCCAATTCTATATAGGTATACTTAAACCCTAAAAATAGAAAATAGTTTTATATGTATTTAAAAAATTCCACACTATTAATTATGGTTAAATGTGATATTCTTTATTTGATCCAATTTACTTAAAGGTTTGTCCCCTTCTATTGTACTATCCATATTAACCACTCAATTTAACCACTTCATCTATAATCTTCGACTAAAATATTTAATGTTGGATAGAATTAACTTGATTGTACATAAAAAATACAAATAATATCTGTATTTCATAATGATCATTCTTATGTGTGACCAAATTAATAGCCTTTCCTTGAAAGGGAGGGAAAATTATATCTTCTTTAACACACTCCAACATGTTGGATAGAATTGACTAGATTGCACATAAAAAATACAAATAATGTTTGTATTTCATAATGATCATTGTTATGTGTGACCAAATTAATAGCCTTTCCTTGAAAGGGTGTGCAACAAAGAATAAAGTCTTTCTTGCTTATATATATATATGTTATATCCTAAAAGAAATGACCCATAAATTTATGATGGTATTGATAAAATTTTAAAAAATGATTCATAAACTTAAAGGAGATCACAAAGGAAGGGTTTTCAAAAGGAAGCCCTAATTTTAAAAAACAAACCCTAAATCATTTTTTCTATTTTTTTACTTTGGCTATGGATACAGGCTTTACTTAAAAATATGCATTTTTGAGTAGGGAAGATAAGTTGTTATTGCTATCCACCAATATTTTTATTCCTTTGGAATGTCCTCATTTACTTACAATCTATTTGATCTTCCATTTTATTTATATTTGGCTTCATGCATGATCATCTCTTATTCCTAGTCACCAATATTTATTCCTTTGGGATTTCTTCTTTTTACTTACAATCAATTTGATCTCTATTTTATTTATGTTTGGGTACATGAATGACTATCTCTATTGTAGGGATTTATGTTAAGTGAATTTCATTGTTTTCTTTATTTATTCCCCCTTTGATGTCATTGTTAACATTATGTGTACTTCTGAAGCTGATGTGCCAAATTTCTATGCAAGATTTTGGGCTGACAACCTTTGGAGTTGTACCTTAGGGCACCTTCACCATATTTCATGGTATTTGCTTCAACTTCCATCTTAATATGTAACATGTTGAAGATTTCTTAGACTATTTTTTTAACTCCTCTCTTTCTTATTTCTTTGCTATCTTTGTAGGAATGTGGGTTCTATGAATCCTACATCCAATCTTGTGGGTTATTAAGTCTCCATTGTCTCTTATTCTTTTTGTCTTGCTATCTTCCTTTATGTTCTTTGAATATATAGGTAACATAACTATGTTATAATTTTTTGAAGGTTTAGATCACCCCTTTTTTCACAATCACATCATATGGAGGGTGTTTAGATATAAACCTTATGTTCCTTGCCAAAGCTTCCCCATTTTGGATACACACCTATCATGAATTATAATTATAAATCTAAAAGTTTCTCAATACCTAATTTTCATCCATGTCCATCCTCTATTTTGAAAATCTTATACCCTAACTTAGTTTTTTTATAATATATAAAAAATGAGAAGAAAAATATGAGAAGGATGTAAGTCTTTATTGGTAGATGGTCATGGTTTTTTATCTTTCACTTTTTAAAACCATATTATGGAGTTTCTCATACACTCAAATTTTATAATGTTGCATCCCTAGTACTATCATTTTCACAGTAGTTCTAAGGATATTCTTCACTCTAACAAACTATAGGTGTCTAAGGGAGTAGAATTGCCCCTTTGTTTTATCTCACTTTTTGATTATTTTATTTTATACTCTCAATGAAAATGTCATTGTCTAGAGGAATACTTACTATTAGTGGAGATTTCCCTTTACTGGTAGTGAATGCTTAAAAGAATTTTAAATCTTGTAAAATATTTTGGAGCTATAATTTATTTTTATCAAAATCTACTTACTATTTGACATATAATAATGCAAGAAGGGTAGATTTTCATATATAAGGTTACATTCAAGTTTGAATTTAATGCATTTTATGATACATTCTTTCTTTTAGTATGTACATTTTTCATTTCTTCTTGAGTTTTTACATGTTTATTACCATTGCTAGTGTATTCACTCCACATTTTTTCTAAAATAATAAGAAATTTTAAAATATATTTCTCTTTCTTATATATACATGCATAGAATATAAAAATGATTTAAATTCCACAAAACTAATGCAATAAGTCCAAATCCTTAATTTCATGGGTGAAGATTCTTTGCATAGCCAAGAGAGACCTGAAAAAATTGAAGTTGAAAGAGAAAACAAGGGAAAATTGTATGATTGAAGATGAGTTCTAATGAATTGAGCTAGTTGAAGAGGATATGAACTTGGTATTGTATAAATATATGTTTTTTTTTGTTGTATTTTTATTCTAAACTTGAGAGTACATCTTTTGTTCACTCTAATCACTATTGACAATATGCTCAATTTTTTTTTCCTAAAATATTAAGAAAAAGCTCAAATTTTAAATTATATCATTTCTTTATTGTTATATTACATACAATAGTAATTTACCATCTAATTTTTTGTTAATAGAGATGTCATAACTACACATATGTTACATATTTTTTCTTCAATTGAATCTTTCCAGATAATCTTCTACCTCAAATGATAAAAATATTTACTTTATTTTACACAAAATTTCATAGTACTTCTAGCTAAAAGATAGAATTTATTGAAAATACTCCTAGTTATGTACATATGCATATAGTACCAAAAAAAAAGAATAATTTTCACCCTTCCTTTTTAACACATCAATCCAAAAAATCTCTAGCCAACCCTCAAGCCAAGAGAATCAACAATGATCCAAATAGGGATTTTTATAGACATGGAATCATGAGACCAATTTTCCCACACACATAAAAATAAACCAATCCCATGACTTGGTACCTACATAATTAAATAACTACTAGCACAAAAAATAGGAATCCATAAATTCAAATACCATAGCATGCTACAATACCCAACAGTTTCACAAATCTTCAAAAGGATAATATCCCAAACCCTTACAAGATCAAAAAAATGGAATGCACAAAGTTAAAGGTATTTTAACACATGAATGGTTACCTCTTAATATGGAAAAACTACCATGCAAACCATGAACCAACCTTCATCTTCCTTCTCCTCCTCTTTTTTCAAAACATAAAAAATAATTTTATTTATTTTTCCTTCCTCTCAAAAACATGCTTGCAACTGACCCTAACCACATCTTAACTTCTTCCTCAAGTACCCTAGCCCTAGGTGCTTTGGTTAGGGGTTAAAAAAATGACCTAATAACACAAATTTTCTCTTTTTTCACCTAATAAAAATGACTTACAAATTTGTATATGGGTTACACTTCTACACTCCACTCAAGAAACCAATAAAGAACCTAAAAATCTACACCATAGAATTCAAACACAAATAAACTTAAAAAAAAATCAATTATTTATCTCAACAAGAAATAAATTTTTAGATCATCATTGACACATACAAAACACATTACTTCACCAAATAAAGTGATATGACGAGGGTCTCAAGGATTCTCTCATTCTCCATTGACTCATGTAAATACTTGCAAACCTATCATAATTGTTAATCCACCATGATATAATTATTCAAAATGAGATTTTTTTCAATTACATTATCAATTGATTATAATCAAATTTTCATACATTGAGTATACTTTGATGTGCACCACTTGAATGATCATAACCTAATTTTGGAGGTTAAAATGCACAAATCTTGTTGCTCAACATTAGAAAATTTATAATTCTAACACTTAAATTAGTAACATGTAATGATTTTAATTCAACATGATAATTGAAAATTTACATTCTAAATCAATTAAAAAAATTGTTAAATCCATTATATAGGGAATACTAATTCTACAAGCATCATTTGCATGAGCACATAATTAAGATTAAAGTTACATTTAGTATAATAATTTACCAAAAATTCTAAAATCATTTACTAAGACAATGCATCAAATTTCAACCTAGGATGTGACTTTATTTTAGTTAGGGTAAGAGTGCCTCTTAGAATCAAAATAAAAAATACAATAAAATTAAAAGAAAAACAAGCACCGAGAGTGATTTTTCTTTTCAATTCCCTTTTACAAAATTAACAATCATAAGTGTGAATAACAAATAGCTTAGTATAACATATAACCCATACCACAATAAAATTAATTTGTTAATTCATGTAATGTGAGGTCATCTTAAACATCCAACTTTATGGAATATAAGTACAACACTTATTAACCCAAATGTATAATTTTTTTTTATACAATTTATAGCTTTTCTTATTCCCCAAAAATTGTGGACTTAATTTTAACTATTAAACATTTGGCAAGGATTGGCGACTAAAAAACTTAGTGTGTTAAAATGATTTTCTTGAAATCCTATAACTACCTTTTTACTTTTTGTTTACATTGCTAAGTACTTTTTCATGTCTATTTAAGATTGTTAGCACATTCTACTTAGACAATTTCTTTCTTGTAAATTTGAAAATGAAGTCATCATTAGATAGAGAGGACCATCATTCATAGACATACTTTATATATTTTATTTTTAGTTATTTTTATGTCGGCTACTTGTTTACTTTGACATGCATAATTTATAATAGTTCACTTGCAAGTCAAGGTATGAAAATATTGTAAGAGTAAAAAGTGCATATCTATTACCTTTCCTCGCTGATGGAGTAATTGAACCTAAAATCTATGTAAGAAATACAAAAATTGAGTCTAAAAGTAATGTTGATTCTAAATAGTACAAATAGAGGATTCATGAGTAACAAAATACATAAAAAAATTCATCACTTTGATTACATCATTTTCTTGTAGAAATCCAAATTAAATTTACTTAAAAAAAATGTTGAATCTTAGAGTTACAAATGACATGAATTATCAATCTAAAATCCTTATTGCTTTATTCTTACAATCTGCATAAAATTAAAATTAATATACTTATTCTTTAAATCAACAATAATACTCACTTAAATGTCTTTGAATTAGAATTAATAAATAAAACTCATAAAATTTTATAATAAAAAATAATAATGGTATAGAGATATAATTATTTCATGATTGAATAGATTAAAAATATAACAAACCCTAATATCAAAGAATGGGAGATATAATTCCTTACAACTATTATAATTTTTCTCAAATGACACTCCTATAATATTTTTGATTGTAACTCTTAATGTTCTTTGAATTCAATGCGCCACATCTCGTTTGAATAGAAAAGTTAATAAAACATTGAAAACTGAATAAATATGACACACATTATAAATGGCAATGACTTTTATTTCTCTTCGTTTTTTTTGTTTTTGAAATATGTATTTTATTTATTTTAAAATTATCTTTTATGTTAGTTAAATAATTGTAATGATTAATTAAATATTAATATAAATCAGTATATATATTTTAAACATATTTTATATATGGATATGATTTTTGTTGGATTTTCAATCTTTTTAAGACATAAATTTTGATGGTGTACATTTCTACTACTTGTACTATTATCTTTTTAATTAATCAAAATATTTTTTTATAGCTAAACCTTGCAGATTTGTTGTAGAAAGGAATTTCTCATAATCTTTCAAATTTAAAAATGATCATTAAGATTATCTCTACAACTATATTTTAATACCAAATTTTGAAATTAAAAAAACTGTTATATTTAAAAAATACATAATCACATTAAATGATCATTTAAATAAAAAAAATATAATCACATTAGAAATCATTTAAATAAGAAAAACATAACCACCAAATATTAAAATTGAAGAACACTCTTCAGATTTATTCTAATTTATTAAAAATTAAAAATATTTTTAATAAAACAAAAGTACGTAACCACATTGAAATCACATTAAAAGTCATTTATATAAGAAAAACATATCAACCATTTTTATTTAAATACTAAAGACATAGGCTAGTTACATAAATATACAAAACGCCCAAGAACCACCCGCTATCCACGGCACTCGGCGATAATAATCCACACAAAACAAACAAACGAAACATTTTTTCACTCACATCGGTAGCGCCACTGCAACAGTAAAACTCACATGACGATGGTGGCGGTGGCGGCGTTGGAAGACTGACAGAGATTGGCGGAAAAGGAGAGCTTATATGGCGGCGAATCGGTGGCGAGCCACTGATCGACAATGAAATTCTGCTTCTTGCAGGGAATATCGGGCCCAGTAGAGGAGACCACCACATAGTCACAGTACCACCCGGGGAATGCGCCCGTGCCGTCGGAGAGGAGTTCCAGGCTGCATATAGGGCCACTTAGACAAGGTCCCCGCCCACTGAAAATGTCCAGATTTCCCATCTCGAAGTAGTCGTAATTCTGCCCCATGAGACCGCCCCATGCGACCAAATTTCTTACCGAAAACTTCGCGCCCTTCGCGTTGCCCACCGCCAGGCTTATGTTGGAGTCGGTCCCGGCCTTAAACCTCTGTCCTGTGCGCACGTACACGCTGTAAACACACGTCTGCGCCTGCGCAATCAAAATGAGCAAAAATCTTTGCAAAATCCACAAATTAAAATTACAGAACCCTTAAAATCCTAGAGAGAGAATATGAAGAATAAAGCTGCTACAAACTATAACTATAATAGCAGTTGGAAAAATACGAAAAATAATTTGAGAACATGGAGATTGGAGTATGTGCATTATAATTATCGGATACCTGTGCTACATTAGCATTATCAGATCCGTGTGCTGCAATGGCGATCACTGCGAGAAACAATGCAAAGCGCAAAGCTGTGGTTTTGGAGGCCATTGTGACGATCATAACTATGCAAATAAAACATGCTCAAGGGTGGATTTTATAGGGGCTGATATCGGCCAACCCAGGGTTAGAATTCACAAGAGTAGAGTTTCTCGTTGTTGAAGGCTATGATAAGATTGCACATTTAGCTGAGTGGTGATCATGATGACGCCTGACAACGTTATAATTCACCAGAAACCTTTTGGAAACATGGATCATGTGTAATCTGCAGTATAATCAATAATCGTACAGTGTACAAGAAACGCGTTCCGCATGGTTTACCAAATAAGATGTGGCTTATTGTAGCCTTGAGCAAAACTGTAAGCTTATCTCCACCCAGCTTGGTTCCATGAAAACACCCACTTCCAGTACTACATTTCTAACGGCCACATTTCTGACACCCAATGCCGTAGCTTCTTCCTTTCAAACATGATGAGCAAGAAACGTGTTCCGCCTGGTATAGTTATTGATAGGATGTAAAAATTTGTATAAATGCTAAGAATTTTGTCATCCTGTGGCATTCTTGAGCACAATGTTTCGACTGTTGATAGAATCTTGAGTAACCTACTTCATTGAATCCACATCTATTCTAATGTGATTATAATTTGGATAATCTTTGTCATTACTCTTTTTAGTATATACATAGCAACTCCGACACTACTACTATTGACAGATTTAACTAATTAGAGAGACCTAGATATTCGCCATAGGTATTTTTATGCTAGGTGGACATCAAATTGCCTATAATGAAGGCCAATCCTAAAAAATATGAGAGTGAGCAATGAATAATAAAGAAAAGACCTTCCTATAAATCTTCTTGTTTATGTTCTTTTTTATATTTCATACTAATTAAAATTTGACTAACTTACGAAGCCTTATCAACATTCTAAATGCACACTGAAGATGTTAATATAGTATGAGGGGAAGGTCTTGAAATATTGTGTATTTAAATAAAAATTGTGTGTATTTTTCTTATTTAAATGATTCTTAATGTGATTATATTTTTGTTATTTAAATGATCTTTTAATGTATTTTTGTATTTTTTATTTTAAAGACTTTTAGATTTTTAAATAAATTAGAGTAAATGTAGAGAGCGATCTTTTATTTATAACATTTAGTATTAAAATAAGGTTGTGTGGGCAATCTTAAGAGATCATTATTAAACTTGAAAGATTATGAGAAATTCATTTCTACAACAAATCTCTAAGTTTTAACTATGGATAAATAATTTTATTTCATAATTTATTTAAGAAAAAACATTTAGAGGAGTTTTCCTATTAGATTAAATAAAAATATAGTATCAACTAACTTTATATCTTAAATAAAACTTACTTATCTTACTAAGATGAAAACTCCCAAGCCAAGAAAACATAAAACCACAAACAATTCATAATACATGATTATAATAATCCACAAAAAACAAAAACAAAAAATCCTAAAAATGTGTTTGTAAATAAAATGTAATCAAAATCATTATTTTATATCAAAATCCAATGGCGAGGAATGAAATTAGAACCATCACATTTCTTACAAAGACTTTAGATTCTTATACTTCCTATTTGCATAGAACAAGAAATAAATATAGAGATACTAGTCATTTGAGAAGACCCATTACCAAAGTGAATACCCATCACAAATTATCAATAATATCTTAAGTTCTTATCCATACATTCAATTATTTAAAATTAATATTAGTACAAGAAATATATGTTTATTCTAATCTTCATAATCATTAGATTTGATGTCTTCTATGAACTAAGTTTTAGAGTCTATGATAATAAAGGATAGAAAGAGTTATGTTCTACTTGAAAACCTAGTTATATACAAATTTCAAGTGGTAAATCTCACAAAATGTTAATTTCAAAGTAAATATGATCTCAAAAGGAAACAAGAATCTAATAGTAATGTGATATGACTCCAAAATAAGCATGAATGTAATATTAATGGTGAATGTAACACCCCGTCGTGCGAACCCCAAAGGACAAATGAACAACAATTACTACACAATTTTTTTTTTTAAAGTATTCCAAACATACACGTATGCACATTAAATCAAAAGTCATATAACTTAATTAAACAAATTCACTTACACCTATGTCCCATGGGGTACATGAGGAGACATTAAAACTTCATTCTATACAACAACAATTAAGAATGAAAGCCAAAGATATAATCCATGACAAAGTAAACATTAACAAATGCAACACATACATGATAAATCATTGATAAGAAAACCATCTGTGTACATAAATATAACGTAAACATAACTAACTCAACACATTGAATAACAACTTCCATGGGTCAATATCCACACAAGGTTTAACATTACATTATAGTACAATGTCCAGAGTAACAATGATACAACAACATTCCCCAGCATGAATGGGAAACCATAAAGAATGATGTAGCTAATCAGATAAATACAAAGTATCATAACTGGCTCAAAGACAGATACAACTCTAGAGTCGCTGCAAATGACACCAATCTAACCTCTCGATCCTCGATTGGGAACCCAATGGGGTGCTTAGCACATTCCACCCAACCACGTGGGTCCGAAGACCCACCCCTCGCACTAAGGAGCTGACAAGAAAGAGACCTCAACCAAGAACATCCAAATAGAGAACCACAAGACTCAACATCATACAAGAGTAACATGAAACCCAAAGATAGTCACAACATCAATTAAACCATGACCTGAAAACATGACATCCAAATCATTTCACAATAGTGATAAACCACTTCAGAAACATAATAAAAATAAATCAAATATCATAACATCAATAAATCTCAAGCCATAAAATCAAAAGACCACTTCCAGAGGAATTCAATGAAGCAACTCCAAAAATGTAAAGCTAGAGGAGAGTGTCATCACATGGCCTTACATGGATTATCCAGACATCCTAACTCAAGGTGCCACCTCCATCTGTACATGGATTATCTAGACAACCTATCACTAGGTGCCGCCTCCATCTATGGTTATCCTAACAACCTATCACAAGGCGCTGCTCCATAGGGTGACTCATGCGGAGCCGCTAACCTCTCCTGAGAACGAGGTACAACCTTGCCAACCATGGCCTTCTCAGCCTTCCATTAGTCTACGAAAGCCCTAATGAAGACGAGGTAACCACAATTTTTAATCTTATTATGTGATTTCTACCTATCCCTCCTAAAATTCATTTATTATGTTTTCACTTGATTAACAAACTCATTTGTGGGTTATCCTGTGCTCTTCCTCTTAACCGAGGCGCCGACCCCCACGAAGAGCCACTCTCCCTAGATACCCAACAAACGTCAAAACCAAGGGTTGTACCATCATAATTTGAACATAGAATCACAACATAAAGGCATGTGAGGCATTACCCATCTTGCTAACAAGTACATAATCAGAGTCTCACAAAGTTTCATACAACCCTTTCAAATTAATGATACCAATATCTTGCCATGTCAAGAGCACATAAAGAGAGAACATTGACCAACAATAAAATCAAGCCTCTGGAAGAATCTCAAAAGGCTTACACTAGGGTTTCCTCATCAAAGAACTGACAACAATAATTGCAAGACCTCAAAGAATATTTCCAATCCTCCATTTACAAGGTGAATACATTATTCCAAATAAATCGCAACATAAGTTCGACAAGTGAAAACTCCATAATCAAGATACCTCAAAAGGAAGACACACCGGAATAAAAATTATCAAGAATTCACCACAAGTACCAATAGTAACATCAACCATCAGGCATCCAAGGAAGGCCTCTATTTCCTCCTCACAGGTTACCCGACTACTATAACCACACAACATACATCTTGGCTAAAAAGTGACTAAAACAAAAAAAAAAACAACAACAACCACAACATCCACTACTATCAATAATCATAACTTTCTTTCATTATTTCTTTTAACAAACTATTTGTCTATATAAAAGTAACTCAAATTCCCTAGACACTTTACACACCGAACTCTATAATTAATTCACTCTTTCAGCTAAATTAATAAATAAAAATAATCCAAAAGAATGTAACATCAATTTGTTAATTCTCCAAATGCTAAATCTACATAGAATTACTAATAGACACTCATTTCACAATTTATTCTTTCGAATCATTTCCAATTAGATCAAGTGACTCTCCTAAGTATTCTATTATATTTGTCATTAAGACTTTTCTTTTAGATCAAGTGCTTTAGCTGTGACGGATTGACAAAGAAATCAGAGGGATTACTTAAACCTTTAAAATTTTCCTGTTAAGGCCAAGCACTATAGCTGAGATAGATTGACAATGAAATAAGAAATTATTTAAATCTATACACCCTACCATGTTCAAGTGCACTACTGTGACAGGTTACAAAAAGAACCAGAGAGTTTAATTAAATCTATACACCCTACCGTGTTCAAGTGTGCTGCTGTGATAGGTTATCAATGAAATTAGAGAGATTATTTAAATTTCTACACCTTTGCAAGTCTAAAATTTGTAGTTGTGACAGGTTGCCAATGGTTCAGGGAGGCTACTTAATTTTGTACAATACCTCAACTCTAAACGCTGTAACAGTGACAGGTTGCCAAGTATATTAGAAAGTGAATATTGGAATTTGGAAATATCGCCATCTTCTTGCTTTATTATTGTTATTTTCAAATGCTGCAACTGCGATAGATTGTCAGTAGAATCAAGCAAGCTATTTAAACCTTTAAACTCCCTATTAAGTTTAAGTGCTATGGTTGAGACTAGTTGACAATGAAATCAGAGAGATTATTAAACCTTTACAACACTCTACTTTCAAGTACTGCAAATGTGAGAAGTTGCAAAATAATCTATACACCCTACCATGCACAAGTGCTACCACTGCGACAGGTTGCAAAGGAAATCAGCGAACTTATTCAAACATCCACTCCCTCCAATGTTCGAGTGTTGCAGATGTAACAGGTAACCATAGGAATCAAGGGGCTTATTTAAATCTATACAGCCCACCATGTTCAAGTGTGACAACTATGATAGGTTGCTAATGGGATCAAGGAGGTTATTAAACAGTGACAATAGTTTATTTCTAAATGCTACTATTGTGATAGATTGTCAACAAAATCACAGAGGTTGTTCAGAATAAAGAGGTCCGAAATTGCACTGGGGTTAGCTCCAAAGTCTACACTGATGTTACATTCTCATATGGCTATATTCGGGTTCTAAGGGAAATCTTAGAGGCAGCGATAAAGCTCTACAAATCGAGAGAGTAATAGTCAATTAAAAAGAAATTGCATGAAAATGATATAGTGTATGGTGCTAGATCACAGACGATAGAAACATAGTAGTCCTTACAAACCGTTATGCATCAATAGATTGGTTTGCATGTACTAGTTTGCATGTATTCGTTTTGGTATTGTCTAATAATAAAAATATCCACTAACTATATTGGCTGATGTTTTGTCAGATTAACAACATAATGCCTAGAGTAATTAAGATACAAAGGTGGCACAAATAAGGGTTTTATTAAAGCTAATCCCAAACTTTACACAAGGTTCATCATATAGAGTAAAAGAATTCAATACCTACTGAAAATGCCATCTCTTTCAAATTTCACAATAGAATTTTAAATTGAAGATAGAGAGAACCTGGCAAACTTGATTGTTCGAGTTGTCAAATGGTGCTGATGTTTCAATCAGATATTGTCAAAGCCCTAACAATATTCTTTTCCCAAATCTCTATTTTCTCCTCACTGAATGTTCAGTGTTAATAAATAACTCTTTCCCTATCTATATTATTTCTTAAGCTTTCTCCCCTCGTCCCTACCCAAAATCTGTGTCTCTCCCCTCTCAGATGGAATCGGTTCAACTTTCATGCATTCTTTGCATTCGTCATTGATAATCCATGCTAGAATCCATACCTATCCTCCTATCTCTTTTTTTTTCATCAAGTCGGATCGTTACATGCCTAAGAAGATGCACAAGGAGGCATTATGAATGCATTTTCATGCGCCTATTTTAGAGGAGTTACAAATTCTCATGCATGACCAATGCACTTTGCATGTAGACCTTTTTGAATAAGCTTCTATACCCCTTACTTGCATGCACACGCACTACTAAATTTGGTAAACAATTAAAGTCATCCCTTCCATGCAAAGTTGTTACAAACTAACACTCATGCATATAAATGCATTTAATTGTATTCCAAATTAACAATTTTAAATAATTATTTTATTTATTCTTTAATATCGTTAGCACCTAATTCAATTATCTAAAGGATTTTAACCTTAATACTCTTATTTTGATGTAATGAATAATCAAAGTACTATTAACCTAGTTTAAATCAAATGAGCTAAACACCCGACCAACACCAATAGGGTGAAATATGGAGGCATTACAGTGAATATGATTAATATTTGTAATTATATTATAAATTATTGATATCTATACTACAACCATGCATCATTTACTATATAATAAAATAATTTAATTTCAAATTTTAATAAAATAATATTTCAGCTTTTAAACTAGTACTAAACTATTTTTTTTGAAAAAATGGGAAAATTTAGTTTACATTAGGATAAAGGTTCTAGTTAGTACCCACATTCCAATAACCATTAATTGATACATGCTAATTATAATCCCACTAAAATTTTCAAATGTACCAATAATTGTCCACTTCCATACCCAATAGTTAGATAAAAAGTACTTAATAGAAAGAATTGTGCAACTTTATTGGTACCAATAGCACACAACTATTTGAGAATTTTTGCATATGTATTAGATCAATTGTAAAAAATTTGTGGTGTTCAAAGTGAATGGTTATTATGGTAATAAAGAGTATGTATTGGACATCACCTTGAAGTGAACACTTTTTGACCTTTGTGTACATAATGAATCCTCCTATGTTCGTCGTAACTACCCAAAATCTAAAACAATAGTTATAAGATCTTAATTTACATACAAATAAACCTAAAATAATTGAAACCTAACATAACATTTAGGAGCTTAGGGTAAATGTAATTAGCTATAAAAACTACTAGTAGCCTTCCTTTATATATTATCCTATTTACCAAGACTGATGAATTTGATTTCAACTATTGTCATTTCAAAATGGTTTACCACTAAAATATTAGTGGGTTAAATTTATTCTCTTACAATCCTACAACTTCATTTTAAAAGAAAACTTTGCTAAGTATTTGCTCATATCTATTAAATATTTTTATCAAATGTTAATTAGGCAATTTTTTGCTTCCAAGTTTGAAGATGGAGCTATCCTTAAATGGAGAACATGAGGATCATCATCCTTAACTATATACTTTATATAAAAAAAATATTTAATTTCACGTTGATTACTTGTTTACTTTGACTTGCATGATTCATAGGTGTTCACATGCAAGTCAAAATATGAGAAAACTATGAGAATGAAAATGTGCACCTATAACAAAATTTTCTACTCATTTTGATAGTTTTTTTGAGTGCAATAGTCTAGCATACAAAGGGCATATTTTTCTTAAGATATAGTCTTAGAGGGACCTTACAGTAAAATATTCTAGAAATACCTCAAATTAAGATGGTTTTTTACATCATAAAGTGTGTTTATATGTTCCATGGATTGGGGATCTTCAATTTGTGATACTATTATAGAATCACAAGGCTCTATATGGAGAAAATCTATGGGTTAAGAAGATACATGTAGATATTCATTAGCTATATCATTAGGTAGGAATGTTTCAGAACATTATAGAGTTTGTTGCTTGATTCCTTGAATGCAAGAGATTCAAGGATGAGCGTTAACATCTAGCAAGACTTTTTTACCCTCATGATATTTCCAAGTGGAAATGAGGAACCATCTACTTGGACTTTATTATTATTGGTATACCTTCATCTTCATGATCTCATGATGCTATCATGGTGACAATTGACAAGCTAACCAAAGTAGCTCACTTCTCTCTAGGTTGTACTACCTACACAACACTAGAAATAGCAAGGGTTTTCTTGGATGAAATTATTAGATTGCATTGGATTCCTTGAAATATTATATCAGATAAAGACCCAGTATTCAAATCAACATTTTGAACATCATTGCAACAAGCATTAGGTAATCAATTCAATTATAGTACAACATATCACTTGAGACAGATGGAAAAACAAAGAGTGTCATCAAGTGTTGGAGGATGTGTTATAGATGTATGTGATGGATTATTAGTCTATGTGGACAAGTATCTTTATTTGGTGGATTCTTCCTAGAACAATAGTTACCATAGTTCCTTAGGCATGGTGCCCTTCTTGGTATTGTATGGGAGAGACAAGTGGTTTTAATTAGGCAACAAATACAAGAGGATGAATATCATTAAAAAATATGTAGATGCTAAGAGGATAAATAGGATCTTCTTATTGGGTGATAGAGTATTTTTATGATTGTGACTCCATAAGAGTCCAATCCACTATTGAAAGGGCTCTAAGTTTGCACCTCGTTTTGTGGGTCCTTTTGAGAGCTTAGATTGAATATGACATATAGCTTATTGTCTAGCTTTACAACCTAACCTATCATGTATTGATATTTTTTCATGCTTATGTATTGTAACGATATGTTCATGATGCATCTCATATCTCTGATTGGGATGCCCTATAGGTAGAGTTAGACAAAGAGTTAGAATTGGATCCCATTCACATTTTGTCTCATTGAATGTTGGGCCTTTAAGGACAAGAGTTGGACAAGGTTAGGGACACTGTACAAATAAGGACACATTATCCTCAATTTTTTGAGGAATTCCATTTTAAAAGAAAACTCTTTATAAATTTGTAAATTAAAATATCAATTGTCCAATCAATATGCAATTGCATGGCTTATGAGAATAAATTGTGGTTTGAGTAAAGATTTTTCCTAAAATGTGCTTGTAAATAAAATGAAATTAGAATCATTAATTTATATTAAAAACCAGTGGTGAGGAATGAAATTAGAGCCATCATGTTTCTTACAAATACTTTAGATGCTCATACTTCCTATTTGCATAGAACAAGAAATAAATATAAAGCTACTAGTCATTTGGGGTGAAATTTACCATACAAAAGACCCAATACCAAAGTGAATACCCATCATAGATTATGAATAATATGTTAAATTCTTATCCATACATTCAATTATAAAAGTAGTATTACTAATAAAATAATATGTTGATTCTAATCTTCATAATCATTAGATTTGAGGTCTTCTATGCCCTAGGTTTATAGTCCATGATAATAAAGGATAGAAAGAGACCTAGTTATATACAAATTCAAAGTGAAAAATCCCATAAAACATTAATTTTAAAGAAAACATGACCCTAAAAGAAAGCGAGAATATAATAGTAATGTGATATAACCCCGAAATAAGCATGAACACAATATTAATGGTAAATACATATGATTAATATTTTTAATTATATTATAAATTATTGATGTTTATCCTTCAACCATGCATCATTTACTATGATGAATTATACATATTCAAATTTTAATAAAATAATATTTTGGCTTTTAAATCAATATTAAAATATATTTTTTTGAAAAATTGGGCAGTTTATTATGTATTCTATATTATCCTATTTACCAAAAATGGTGGGCTTGGTTTCAACTATCACCATTTAACAAATATGTACCCTTCAAAATATTGTTAGTTAAAGTGATTCACTTGGAATCCTACAACTACCTTTTTAATTTTAGTCACATCTATTTAATATTTTTATCAGATGTTATTCAAAGAATTTTGCGCTTTCAATTTTGAAGATGGAGCTACCATTAAATGGAGAACATTAGAATCATCATCCTTAATTATATCTTGTGTATATATTTTTTCATTTACTTTTATGTTGATTACTTGTTTACTTTGACATGCATAAATCATAGGTGTTCACATGCAATTCAAAGTATGAGAAAACTATGAGAGCGAAAACTATATGTGTAACAACATTTTCCACTCATTTTGATAGTTTTATTGATTGCAATTGTCTAGCACACAAAGGGCATAGTTTTATTGAAAAGCGGGCATTTATCTAAGTTATGCTAAATTTGATTTCACATCCTCTACTTTAGTTGAGTTTGAGTCACTATCCCACAAGGATCCAAATACATGATATTCACATTTCTTGTATCTTATATTAGGTCAATCTTGCATTTGTGACCTTAGACTTGGTTTAGGGTCACACATGAGTCCTTGACACTCGAATTCCAAAATCAAATGTAATACTGGATGATATAAAAAAATTATCTATAGTCAAAACGTACAGATTTATTGTTGAAATGAATTTTGCATAATCTTTCAAATTTAATAATATGATCATTAAGATTATCCATACAACCTTATTTTTATACCAAATGTTGAAATTAAAGAATACTCTTCATATTTACCATAATTTATTTAGAAATCCTGGAATCCTTTAAACAAAACAAAAGTACATAACCACATTAAATATAATTTAAATAATAAAAACATGTCGACAGTTTTTATTTAAATACTAAAGACACAATTACGTAAATATATTTCAACAGAACTTACGTATCTTACTAAGACGAAAACGCACCAAGACCAGAAAACAAGAAACCACGCCCGATCCACGGTACTCGGGGATCATAATCCACTCAAAAACAAACAAACGAACATTTTTTCGCTCAGATCGGCAGCGCCACTGCAACACTAAAACTCACATGACGATGGTGGCGATGTCGGCGTAAGAAGAATTACAGAGATTGGCCGAAAAGGAGAGCTGACTAGGTGGCTGAAGCCACTTATTAACATTGAACTTCTTCTTGTTGCAGGAAATATCGAGGCCAGTGGAGGTGACCTCCACATAATCACAGAACCACCCGGCAAATAGGCCTGTGCCGTCGGAGAGGAGATCCAGGCTGCATATCGGGCCACTGAGGCAAGGTCCCCGCCCGCTGAAAATGTCCAGATTTCCCATCTCGAAGTAGTCGTAGTTCTGCCCCATGAGACCACCCCATGCGACCAAGTTACTTATCGAAAACTTGGTGCCCTCAGCGTTGCCCACCGCCAGGCTTACGTTAGAGTCGGTCCCGGCCTTAAGCCTTAGCCCTGTGCGTACGTACAGGCTATAAACACACGTCCGCGCCTGCGCAATCATAATGAACAAAAATCTTTGAGATATCCGCAAACAAAAATTACAGAAACCTTAAAATCCTAGAGAGAATATATGAAAAATAGAACTGCTACAAAGCATAACTATATTAGCAGCTTGAAAAATACGAAAAATAAGGAGAAAACATGGAGGTTGGAGTTCCTACATTATAATTATCGGATCCTTGTGTTACATTAACATTATCGGATCCCTGTGCTACACTATAATTATCAGATCCATGAGCTCCAATGGTGATCACTGCGAGAAACAATGCAGAGCGCAAAGCTGTGGCTTTGGAGGCCATTGTGATTATCGTAACTATGCAAACTAAACATGATAAAGGGTGGATTTTATAGGGGCTGATATCGGCCCACCCAGGGTTAGACTTCACAAGAGTAGAGTTTCTCACTGCTGAAGGCTATGATAAGATTGTACGTTCGGCTAAGTGGTGATGATGACGCGGGGCAACGTTATAATTCACCATAAACTTTTTGGAAACATGGTTCATGTGTAATCCACAGTACAATCAATACGCTTACACTGTACAAGAAACGCGTTCCACATGGTTTACAGTAGCCTTGAGCAAAATTGTAAGCTTTATCTCCACGCAGCTTAGTTCCATTGCTTGTAGATGATCGCTTTCTTGCCTTCCATAATGGTAAAAAATAGTATTATCTAGCCCAAGTAATATAATACTAATGGATCTGGATTAATTTAGAGTTGGATCTAGAAATGAGTATTTCAAATAGATTAGTGTATTTAGATCTACAAATAATGTTGGAGGATAGGAATTGATGATTTTGTCAATTTTAAATTTTACTATCCTCAAAATCATTATTGTCATATGTTTTGTGTAGACCCAAAAAAAAATTTATGGTTCAAACCTAAATGCTACAAAGTTGTATCTAATTATTTTAATTTAATCCATCAATAGAAAACCTCAAGAATTGATGATTTTTTCAATCTTAAATTTTACTATCCTCGAAATCATAATTGTAGATTATGTTTTGTGCAGACTCAAAAAACTTTATGATTCAAACCTAAATGCTACAAAGTTGTCTCTAATTATTTGAATTTAATCTATCAAAAGAAAACCTCAAAGATTGACGATTTGGTCAATCTTAAATTTTACTATCCTCAAAATCATGATTGTCTTATGTTTGTGTAGACCCAAAAAAAACTTTATGATTCAAACCTAAATGCTACAAATTTATCTCTAATTATTTGAATTTAATCTATCAAAAGAAAACCTCAAGACATGACATGATTTGATATCTTATATTTATGTAAGGATTATGATGTTTATGAAGACCATTTGCAAATATTGCAAATTGTTAGGGTCAAGTTTTGGATGAATCAATTTTACAAATTTGAGTGAATATACAAAAACAATATACCTAAACATGCATGTTTTCTATATGATCTAGTAAAAAAAATTGAATGCTAATAATAAATGAAATAATATCTCTAATTGTACTTAATTAATTTCTTTCACAAATATTTGAGTACACATAATTTCTTATACACAAATCTCCATGTCATTATCAAATTTATTATCAAATTTATTAAAATGAATGTAGGAAAAAAATTAATTATAGACATATCATATTTTAATATAAGAAAAAAATTAATTGTAAACATATCATTGTAACATTGTGAGAGGATGGAAATTTCAAAAGTGTTACAAATTTCCTCTAATAAACATTAAAAGTGACCATACACCATCTTTGTATCATAATGTATCTAAACACGTACTCTTACAATTCTTGTTATTGTGTAATTATCTATCATAAATTATAAAGATTATTTTTTATAATGTGAAATATATTTTGTAAAAGATATATACTTCATTATTTATACTATTAAAATTTAGTGTATACACCAAATTTAATGCTTTTCTATTTTTTTAAATATTAAAAATAATATAAAATATTACTTATTAAAAAATATAAAATTTATAGTATTAAGGTTGAAGATGGTTTAAATTCATGGTTTTCATTTTAATTTAGTCAATGTAAATTATAATAATAATGTAGAAATTTAGTTTGAAAAAAAATAATGTAAATATTAATATTTTATTTGTGTGTATAGACCAATAAACTGTAGTCTTGGAGATTGTTCTCTCTTATATCATATGAAAAAATTAAAGTTTTTTACTTTTATTAATAAATATGTTATTGACAAAAAATCCATTACAAATGAAAAATATTTGGCTACTATCTTACATTTCTACGACTTTTGTCTATTTTATAATTATCACTATGATTTGTATAATTACCATTAGTATATTTGAATTATATATCATATTTAGAGATATTAGGAATGAGTGCACTAATCCAAGCAATAACATCAATTGTTATGAATCTCAATCTTTCTTCAAGAATTTTTCTCCTTTGGATGCCTTTTATTACCTTCTCTCCTTCTTTTAAGTTAATTTCATTTTGATGATATGTATTGATAGATCATTTAAAACACCATATACTACATTTAGACCTCCTAGGAACTAGCTCTTCATCAACACTTCTATCATTTTCTTTATTGGTTCCTTAGCCTCATCAAGATCTCAAAGTATTACCATGGTCCATGAAAATCAATAAAATGTCTATATTTATCCTATAATGTTAATCAATTTTCATTAATTCTTCCCCTAGTACTATTCAATTGTATATTGGAGCAAACCAAGTCAATTTTTAAATAATTTAATCAATTTCTATTCCAACATGTCATCAATAAAAACTATTTTTATTTGTCCATTCACTAAGTGCACTAGTGTTTCCATTCGGATTATATTAATTTCCTTTCAAAATTTTCCTTTCCTTAAAAGAGTATCGATATTCCATTCTATCATTATACTTACCATTAGTTGACCTCATCTATAACTCTCTTTCAAGAGATTTTCATAGTTGGGATGGTCAAAACCTCTAAAATAAATATTTTATATGTTGCCACAAATGAAATTCATCAATTCACTAAATTATAATTAATTTAATAAATGTTCTATAATAAGTTAAGAATAATATAATTTCATCTCATTTGATTATTGTTTTTGATAAAGGGTAAAACATGTTTTACAGGGACCCGAAACCACAAAGTTAACAATAAAAAAGATAGGAAATAAAAGTCCAACTAAAATAACCAGCTGCACCAAAGATAAAGAAAAGAGAGAGCAACAACCAACCACAGCAGACCATTAAAGTCAAGCAAAAGAAACCAGCAGAGCAGACACCAAACAACAGGCCACGACTACCCCAGAGTCTTAAGGACAGACTCTATCTCCACCTCCAAGTTTTGCATGTCCCGAACCCCCTTCTTAAAAGTTTGAATCGTGTTCGGAGTAGGGGGAGCCTTCCACTTCAAGTTGGCCCTAGTTCTCTTAGAAATGCCAACATCCACCTCTTGGCTTTTATCATTGGTTTCCTCCAGGTCAACCACCAGTGACCCCTGTTGGGTTTTGTCTAACTTCTTAGACATAGCATTAATTATAATGGCATTATGTCTGAAAATTAATTATTGTTATTCAAAATCAATTTTGAGTTTTGGTCATGAATCAACTTTAGAGCTGTAGTGTAAAAAAGAATACCCCTCTACATTTTCACACTTGTTTGGGCCCTTGTGGACTAAATGGACTTAGTTGTACCTTAGTTAAAGTGTTGTAAATTGTATCCTAACACTCTCACACTAATCTAGGGTTTTCATTATTAATGAGGCTTCTTTATGCCTTTATTTGGCCTTATTTTGCATCTAAAGCCTTAATTAATGCATCTTTCTAAGGATAATCTCGACATAAACCAACATCCAATCATAATTCAAGTGTTTAACAATTGTATGGCCTATACTTAGTCATCTAGGATTCATACGCCACCTTGGGTGTATGGGCCCCACCTAAGTTTTGGGGCCCCAATCTTGATTTCATATGAATCTAAGCATTTCTTGAAAAATGTGTCCCAAACTTAGCCTAATGGGACTCATATGCCACTTTTGGCGTATGAGTCCCACTTAATTTATACCTAAATTGAATTCAAATTCTTGGTAGGATTTTATTCTCCCAAATATGTTGTTGGCTTGTAGTGTTGTAATTTTGGGAAATTTGGCATAAACAAGTATAAATGCAAGGTCTTTTAACATATTTCCTCTTAAGCTTTCAAGTATTTATGCATTCTAGCAAATAGGAGCATTCAAGAGTTTACAAGAGCATTCAAGAATCATCAATAGTTGATTATCAAGTGTTTTGGAGCATTATTCAAGTATCAAGCATCATGTGAAAGTCTTCATGCATCATTTGTTTTTTTTGAGCTAATATATTGTGCTACCAGTACTACAAAAAGGTATTAGCAAATATGAAGATGAATGAAAGCCTAGATAAAGATATTTATACAACATAAATACCTTGCATCCATAATAGATGCAGGTGATAAAATTTTAGTGAATCAAAATACAAGATAAAAAATATAGAGAGAGATACGTGAGGGTTTCATATAGCTCTCATTTCTCCTTGCCCTTGATAAAGGGTGTATACACATCTCACTCTAACTCTAAAACTCAAAAATTTTCTTCAATAGATAAAAATAAAGCAAAATAAATAAACAAAATAAAGAAATAAAATAATAATAATGAACCATGAAATAGTGTGTACAACCCCTCACTAATGCATATAAACAATAGATATGATTAAAAAAAAAAAATTCAACACCATAAACACCAAAATAATAATAATAAAGTTCTTCACCGTAGTGGTAGAATATATAAGCCAACACCCTCTCTAGCCAACAACGGATGAAAATAGAGCAAAACTGAAATTTGAAATAAAAGAAAAGAGAAGATGAATCTATATTCAGCACTTAGTTAAATTGAGTACTTCCCATCCAATAACTAGCACAAAAGCAAGGAGGCGGCCAATGTTCCATGCAGAGGCTTACTCTGGTCATATAGAAGGAGAAGTCTCGAAAAAAAAATTGGGAGGATTGGGGATTTAGATAACCCCAAAACCTATACCTCTCGTGGTTGAAACTAAAAAGAATGGATAGTAATGGAAGTCCCCTCCATCTTCGGGTGCCTCCAAACCCCAATTGGCAACTTGAGTTCTGCTGGACCTAGAGCAGATTGCTGCCATAATTTTTTTCTGTCCCAACACAATATTCTTGCTTTTTACTTTAGGGCTAGCCGCACCCTAAGGAAATTCGGCTTTCAAGGAGGTGACCTCCACGTGATTACAGTACCACCCAGGAAATAGGCCTATGCCATCTGAGAGGAGATCTAGGTTGCATATCTGCATATGTGGGGTAACGTTATAATTCACCATAAGCTTTTTGTAGGCATGTGTAATTTATATTGTATAAATTATATTAATAATGTTGAATATATAAAAGATTAACTTTCTATAATGGAAACATGGCTCATGTGTGATCACAGTACAATCAATAGTCTTACACTGTCGGGTTGTGGATAAGAGCTGTTTACATCACTGGGTGAATTTCCAGACCAGGTAGCCTGTGGCTTATCCATATCCTTAATTCAAAAAATATATATTGTCCTTCATAATTATTAGATACCAAGAAGCCATCAAATCTCGTTTCTTAAGCCGCCTCGGAGAGTTGGAAAGCAGGCATCAGATTGTAAAACAAGCCAACAAATTCCTACGCTCAGACATTACCAAATAAGATGTGGCCTACAATAGCCTTGAGCAAAATCGTAAGCTTATCTCCACCCAGCCTGGTTCCATCAACATTATAAGAATTAACGCCCACTTCCAACACCACATTGCTAACATCCAATGGCGTAGCTTGTTTCAAATGTGATGAGATGAACGTGTTCTTCATGGATAAAATTGAATAAAATACACATAAAAATACAAATAATATTTGTATTTCATAATGATCATTACTTATGTGTGAAAAAATTAATAGTGTTTCCTTGAAAGGGTGGGTAGTAAGGAGCAAAGTCATTCTTGTTTATATATATATTATATCCTAAAAAAATAGACCCATAAATATGATGGAACTGATAAAATTATAAAAAATGATAAATAAATTTAAAGGAGATCACAAAGGAAGTGATTTCAAAAGGAAGCCCTTATTGCCAAAAAAAACCCTTAATCAATTTTTTTTTTTTTTTAATATTTTTTATTTTTGAGTTACTTAGTATGTAGAGCAATATTTACCTTTTAGAATGTCTTCATTTTACTTACAATCTATTTGATCTTTCATTTTATATATGTTTGACTACATGAATGATTATCTCTATTGTAGAAATTTATGATAAATGGATTTTGTTTTATTTCTTGATATGTTCCTCCTTTGATGTTGTTAACAATAACAATAACAATAACAATAAAAAATAATAATAACAATAACAACAATAACAATAACAATAAAAACAATAAAAATAACAATAACAATAACAATGAAAATAACAGTAATAGTATAAATAACAATACTAGTAATAATAACAATTATTATTATTATTCTATTTTGAATAAATTCCATTACATACAAAGTTCATACTAATTTACACTAGTTTTAAGTGTTAATATCATAAATTATTTAATGTTGAGTGGATTTATTAGTCCATTGTAACCTCCAAAATTAGGTTACTATTATTCAAGTGGTGCAAATCTAAGTATATTCAAAGTATGCAAATTTGGTTATAATCAATTAATAATGTAATTATAAATCTCATTTTGAATATTTGTATCATAATGGATTCACAATTATAATAGGTTTGCAATTATTTTTATTGTTATAATTATGATTATGATTATGATTAGTTAGATTTATAAATCTTGTTAGCAAATCACACCCACTTTAACTTTTTGTCAAATCTTCTTACTCCTAAATAAATTAACAAAAAATTGTTAAATCAATTATATAGTGTATCCTAATTCTATGAGCATCATCCACATGACTAGAAAATTAAGATTAAAGTTACATTTAATGTAATCATTTTGCTAAAATTTCTAAAATTATTTACCAAGATATTGTTGCAAAAATATTCGGTCGGAGAAATCCCCACTTTTCCATGCTCATTGTCACATCGTGAGGCCAAGAGAAACTCTACACATCTTGAGCTTCTCCAAAAAAAATTCAAGGACACTATGAATACACCTTCTCCATTTCAAGTCAGATTCAATAATTAAACTAGCCTTACCTAATTCAGAAATCATTGCTACAAAATTATCCTTGGGTGACTTTCCAATACCTTTGAGATCCATTTTCTGAACATATTTATTTGAGACACCCTTGTTCTTCTCCATATTCTCTATAAATACACTTTCTTTTACCTCATATGAGACTTTATTGGATTCTTCCAGTAAAACAAGAGCAACAATTCTAGTAATTGATTCTTCTAACAAACCTAAAGAACCATATCCAGCCAATAGTTCTAAGTTTGCAACGTTATCTGCAAGTTCTATAAGAAAACCTCCAGTATTGAAAACTTCAAAAAAATATGAGAATATCATGTTATCAACATCATCCAAAAAAGGTAAATTTCCCACACCATTCACATCCACAACTGGATCTTTAAAACCCTTGGAAAGTGTCTCATGAGCCTCATTTAGCATAGACATCTTGATGTATTCAGCATGAAAAGAGTGCCTTCACAATATGTCAAACACACAACCCAAGGTCCCAACTACAACATCACAATCCTCGATTTGAGTAACCCTTCCCATTTCATCGTCAACACTCTTATTTCTTGATGTCATTGCAACTAGAAAGAACTTATTGAGCCCATATTCAAACTCATGCTGAAACATCTTTAAATAGTCTAAAAAAGAAAATAGTATTTCTAGTTTTTTCCAAAAATAATTATTTTCATTAATCTCAATAATTTCTCCATTGTTCCCTTGTCTGTGTTCAAGTCTCACAAATCTACTTAATGAGTTGTGTAAAACATAAATTGGCTTTCCAATAACCTGCTCTACAAAATTTCAAATCTGATCATACCGCAAAATCCACTGAATACGCAAGCTCACTTGCCCATGATTCCTCTTGTGGATCAAAACCACAATACTCGATATTTTTGTTAGAATATGCTTCTCTTACCACAAGTGTGAGATCATCACAAGGCGATGACCAACCTATCCCCACCCATGAACCACTAATAATACAAGAACCATTGTTCTCATCTGGTAGGAAAATAATTTTAATCACCAAGGAGGGTTTAGTTTCAATAACAGTGAGATCTCTACCTACAGTCTCCCCAAAGTTTTCTTCTTCAGAAAAATAATTATCACCAATCAATGGTTCCATTGAAGAAATTGAAGACCCAACAGATCTCTCTAGCGCACTCTAAAAACACTCCTCTCTTTCTTCTGTATCATTTCCTTCATCATTAAATGCCACTATTTCAAATATATAATCAAATTCCAACATGTTGAGAAATTCCTCAACGACTGAATCAACTTGAACATCTAACCTGTTCAAAAAAAAATTTCTTGTAGCACATATATCACCCAACGAAGGAGTTGGCATGGAGTGAACAATTTCCACTTAAAACATTACCTTCAACTATATACAAGGTACCTATTTTGCTACACTGAGCAATTACCAAGGCCCCTTTTGTTACTTTCCACCTGTTGGAGTCACAAGTGACTTTACATCCTTGAGAAGCCAATTGTCCAACTAAAACCAAATTTTGTTTAAGCTGAGGGATACATCTAACATCCCATAGTAACCAACTATTTCCATTTTTTAACTTTAACAAAACATCCCATTTACCAATAACATCACAAGATTCATTATTTCCAAGAAGAACCTTACCAAATTCACTACTTTGCAGATTTTTGAAGTACTCCTTGCATGGAGTGGCATGAAATGATGCTCCCAAATCAAGCACCCAAACATTTTCTACTGTTTCTTCTGAGGTCAAAATAAGAACACCAAAACCCTCACATACAACATTTGCTTCATCTTCTTTTGGCTAATATTTATCCTTCTTGAAAGACCAATAATTCTTTTTGATGTGGCCTTGCTTGCCTCAATACCAACAACTAGTCTCTTTCCCTTTGGATTTTGACCTTGTGATTTCTCATGACCACTAAGACTTTTCCCTCTTTCTTTTGATTTTCCCTTGTCATCTGCACTCAAAATATTACCCAATGTTGGAGTCTCACAGTGCTCTTCCTTTGCATTTCCTCACTTAGAATTACATCAACAACAAATTTTAATGTATTTGAGCTAGAAACTGAGTTACTTACTGCCATAACCAAGCTATTCCAACTTTCTGACAGTGAACTTAAAATTAAAAGAGCCCAAATCTCATCATCAAAAACTACTTTTAGAGAAGATAATTGACTCATAATAGTATTAATTTTTTTTTCAAGTGATTCACAATAGAACTACCTTCAGCCATTTTCATGTTAAACAATCATTTCATCAAAAAATACCTTATTCGATGCTGAGGGATTTTTATACAACTTATCCAATGTACTCATCAAATCAACAACTATTATTGCTTTGGATATATTAAAGGCTACTATTGGAGATAAACACAACTAGATGGCTCCCAACACTTTTTTGTCAAAAATGTTCCAATCTTTGTATGCCATACTTGATGGTTTCTTTGCTTTGCCATGTAATAGTCAACACAAATCTTTCTGATATAAAAAATATTCCATTTGAATTTTCCATAGTTGATAGTTGTGGCCATTGAACCTTTTAATCTTTACTTCATCAAACAACATTGCTTCAACTCAAATTCAAATCTCTTGTGCCCAAAAAATTGAAAATCATAGTGCTCTGATGCCAATTGTTAATTTTAAAAGTGAGTGTATTAAAAACAAAACAAAATTTAAGACAATAAATTATGGACACATAGAATAACACACACACAAACACACAACAACAAATTTACGTGGTTCACCATAATGACTACAAGCATGGGAAAAAAAATATTTCTCAATTATATTAACTATGTTTTCTCTCATATACATAAACAACAGTAGTTTACATTATTTTATACATTTATCAAAAGCTCCCTTGAAGTCTCCATAAAACGAAGAGAGAGGAAAAAAAGTGGGAAAAGTGGGAGTTGAACAGTTAGGAACCATTGGACTTCACTCCCCAACAATCATAACATGGGGTAATGTTATAATTGATCATAAACTTTTTAGAAACATGTGTAATTTAAATTGGATAAATTATAATAATAGCGTTGAATATGTAAAAGATTAAATTTTTATAATCGAAACATGGGTCATGTGTAATCCACACTACTAATTTTTTATAATGGAAACATGGCTCATGTGCAATCCATAGTACAATCAATAATCTAGCACTGTCAGGTTGTGGTTAATGGCTATTTCCATCACTAGGTGAATTTCCAGGCCAAGTAGCCTATAGCTTATCCAACTCCATAACTTACAAAACATATAGTCCTTCACAATTATTTTGGAGAATTTTTTTGAGAAGCTTGGCCACATCAACTCAACTTGTACTCTTCTACAATTTATGCACTCACATAAAGAAAAACACACATGCTTGTGAAAATGATTCAAATTGTACTAAATATGTTGAAAGATCTCAGAAGAATTTAAGTAGCTACTTGAGTTATATACGTGTAAAAGACCCAAAGTATAGAACATGAACAAGATTCTTTCATGTAGAAAAATACTTTCATTATATTCTAACTGTTTCAATTTGCTAGTACTGAGGTCTTGAACCATATATTTTTGGTACCTACAAGACTCCCTAACTCTTCTAGGGTTTTTCACCTAAAAGGAGAGAGGTAGGCCAAAAATGCTAACTAGGTTCATTCAAATTATGTAATGTATGATGTTATTAAGACTAAATTAGATGAACTAAGTGAAATTTAATGATCCATATGATTGATTATGAATGCAAAATCTAGGATTTATGCTATGTTTGAAAACACAATGTGATATGCAAATAATGAAATAAGAATGAATAAATGCAAAACAGAAAGAAATGAGCTGAAATAGTGTGCACTTGGAGGTCTAATGAAGATTTTGGAATGTTCTGAATGCTTTATGGAATTACATAAATTCACCAGTGGGACTCATTCACCTAGGGTGGTAAATTAGGCCTGCTTTTAATGAAAACTATTGAGAACTAGTTTCTGAGTGTCGGGATCCGGAATTTGACAAAACTTAGATTTTCAGTCTTAAGCTGGGACTCATTCACCATTGGTGGCGAATCAGTCCTCTCCCAAAATTTTGAGAAATCGGGGGACAACTCTGCAACACCAGATCGCGGGATGTCTGCTTGTTGGGTTGTCGAAGTCAATTCTATAGGAAACAAACAAAATACCTTCTCCAAGCTTGAAATGTAGTTGATTTGACTTGAAACACCTTGTTGACTTTTTGATAACTCTTCAACACCTAAATGCTTGTTAAATCTACATACAAAGGTCTGAAAACACACATGCAAGAGGGGAAAAATGGTTGAGGGTTAGCAAATAGGGGTTTTCCTTGGTCAAACCCCATTTTGGTAATCAAACCCTTAATGAAATAATGAAATGAAAGAGAATGATAAACATATAACATGTAAATGGTATCAACTTACCAAACCCTTATTGAATAAAATCTGAAGTTGTGTCAATGGATACTCCAAAAATGCTTGATGAATGCTTGATTTGATGTTGTAAGATGCTTGAATGCTTGAGTGAATGAAAAGATTTCTTGGATGTGATGTGTGATTGTAGGAGATGTAAAATGAGGTGAAAATCACTTATTTATACAATCTTGTGCCTTAATAAACCATTGATACCTCATCACAAGCCGACATCAATCGATTTTGAATAAAAACCTGAAAGGAAATTTAAAATATTTTAAATTTGGAGCCAAGGGGGACTCATTCGCCAGCCATGGCAAATGGGTCCCACGTAGGACCTAAAAATGCGTGTCGAGAATTAAGTCATGTTTAATGTTATTTGTCGGGTTTACATTCAAAAATACACTTAATTAAAGCTTATAAGGGCATAAAGGGGTCAATTAAAGCATAAGAAAGGTGTACATAGTGAAATGATGCCTAGAAAAGTGTGAAATATTGTTACATGACTTTACAACACTTCAAAATAGGACTTGATTAGTGATGAAAAGGTGATTTTTAGGTGAGTTGTAATGAATAGAGTCTAGAAAAGTGTAGAAATTTTTTACAACACTTCACAATACCTTCACAAGACGTCATTATTTAAATTTTAGTACATAAATATGCATGTTCAAGCCATATTACAATATAAAATCAGAGAAAAATAGATAAAACATCATGAAACAAGACCTAAAAGGCCATGAAAATGGCAAGGGTTCATTTTTCTATGGCACAGGTTCACATGGATCCTACGCACCCACACACTGTGTCTTTGAGTCACACCTTCACTATGCATACCAACTATTTGACCATCGTCTCCAGAGATGTGAACATTTTTGAACATATGATACTTTTCCTTTCAAAAATAAGCCACGAATACTAATTCTGATGTGCACTTCCTCCTTGAGATCTATGTAATGGTCATCCCATTCTCAAGATCACTTACCAACAACTCAAATAAAGAAGAATGAAGCAACTATTAATTTCATTGATTTGATAGAAATATTATAATATATACTACTTGTCTCTTCCATCAAGTTGAGCTCTTATACAGTTGTTGCACTCACATGAAGAAAAACACGTATACTTATAAAAATGATTCAATTTATACTAAATATGTTGAAAGAGCTCATAACAATTCAAGCAGTTAGTTGAGTTGTATACACATAAAAGATACAAATAGAACTTGGAGAGAATTCTTTGATGTACATATTTTTAAATAGGTTGACAACTACTCGTATTCAAAATGTTTGATTTTTCTATTAGTGAGGTCCACATTGCTCCTTGTATTTTTGACCCTCAAATATGTTTGAATAATTTGGGGTGGTTCAAGAACCATCCAAAATTCTAAAAAAAATAGAAGATCTCTAACTTCATTACATCTCATTAACTTTGATCAAAATTTTTGAACATAGGCAAAAAATATGATAATCAAAGGAGAAGGCACATTTGGAATTTGAGAGGAGTTATAAACATCACCCACAAGGCTTCTACAAACACATACATATGGAAATTTATTTTTTTTGGGTAGTAATGTCATAGGAAGATGAATACAAATATAAAGGAAATTTGGACTCAAATACAAATAATTTTCTAACTTTGAAAGAAAGCCTAACACTTGTAGTACTACAAAATGCTTTATACTCAAATTTAGGAAATAAAAAGGAAAGGGTTGATTGTTTCTTATTTTTCCAAGACATAGATCCTAATACTATAATAAATGTGTAACTAGTGGTATATTTTATATCATCGATATCACACTTCCTATTAGAATATAAATAACCTATAATCTCAACATTCAAATGGTTAGTATATTCAATACCAAAGTTAATGGCTCTTTTTAAATTTCTTTATTTCTTTCTAATGTGTCTCAAGATGTCTAGCTATGAATTAAATATGTATTTTGAATGCATATGCAATATCATGTCTTCTTATACTTAAGTAGTTCAAACTTCCCATGAATTTTCTTTATAGAGTGCCATTTAATTATTTTTCACAATCATTAATACTATCCTAATGGAGTGAATATTCAATTGAAATCATGCATATTAAACCCTTGGATCAATTCCTTTGAATACTTACTTTGACTAATCAAAGTATTACCATCTTGCCTCCATATTTCAATTCCTAAAAAATAATGAATCTTTCTAAGATCTCTTTTTATTTAATCAATAAAACCTATGCAAATTCCAACTATGATTAAATCATTAGTATTCACTAAAATCAAAGAAACATTCCTATGATCACCTTTCTTTATTTACAAATTTTGACCACACTTACTTTTGTTAAATCCTTGTTGAAAGAAATTTTTAATTTAAATATATACATTGACCTTGGTGTCTCTTTAAATCTACATGATTATTTCTATATCCTAAATTATATTATATTTTATTCTCCTTTCTTTACAAAACATTCAAGTTGAAACAAAATATTTTTTTAATTTTAATTCACCATTCAAAAATATATACTTAATATCCACTTGATATATATATAATTAGTAGAAAGTGTATCATATTTATAATGGTATTCATTTTGGTTACAAGTTCAAAAGTGTCTTCATAATATATTCCTTCCTTTTGTGAATAACATCTTGCAACTAATCTAGCTTTAAATTTTTCAATACTTCTATTAGGATTAAACTTGGAGTTGAACAACCATTTAGGTTCTAATTTGCAGGTAATTTTGTTAGTTCTCAAGCGTCTTTTCAAATTATATTCTTCTTGAATAATATTCATCCATTATTTATGATTCTTATATTCTTCAAAAATTGGAGGTTCATTTGCACTCATAGCTTGATCCATTAGAGCATAATATTTATACTTGATTGGTGTCTTGATTTATCTCATTGATCTTCATAGTGTTTCCCTTATTTTTGTTTCATTCCTATTGTTTGTGTGGATGAAGTATATTACCTAAGTAGTTCACTTAGTATATCCTATTAACACATGTTCACATGTTAATTTTACTTAGAAATTTGGAAATTTTTTATGTAAGTCACTAGTACACATGTGTTCTTTTCTCATCTTATCTCATCTTATCTCTAGTTGTCTCATGAAATGGGATTAAGAAACTTGTCACAATATATTAGTCTATTTTTGTTAGAATGTTTAAAATCCTAGAGAGAAAATATGAAGATTAGAACTGCTACAAAGTATTACTATATTAACAATTGGAAAAATACAAAAAATAATGAGAAAATATGAAGGTTGGAGTAGCTAAATTTTGGGATTCCTATGTTTTAATGGAAATCACTGTTCTTTAGTTATCAAATCCTTGTGCTATAATGGGAAGGAGAAATAGAGAGAGGAGGGGTGAAGGAGGGAGGGGGGAAATAGAGAGAAGTAGAGAGGGAAGGAGATAGGGAGGGAGGGAGGGAGAGAGAGAGAACTGAGATAGATAGAATTAGAGAGGGAAGGGAGAGAGAGAGAGAGGGGGGAATTTTTGGTGTGTTTGTGAGATGTAGGGGTATTACACTTCATGGGTAGGTGAGAAGTGTAACATCCCCAATGACTAGACACAATAAAAAATCTTATCGAGATAGTTGCACAATGCATGATCATTTGCAAAAATAGTTTACTTAAATGACAAAAAATGAAAGAGTAAATGACAAGATTAAGCTTAGGTGAAGGGGACATTGCATTATCAAATTTAATTATGCTAAAGGGAAGGCTATGGAATATAAAATTATATAGGGATGCAATTTTTGGAATTACATTTTGACCCCACTTTAGTTAGCATATGTATTCTAACAGATGTGAGCTAAAGTAGAGAGAGAAAGATGTTGAAGACAATATACCCAAGATGAAGAAGACACAAGTCTTCAATTCAGTATATGTAATTGAGAATCTGAGCCAGGACATGAAGAGGAAATGGGTCTTTGATCCTTCAAAGGTGACTACAATCTCACCATAAATATATTATCTATAGAAAAACATGTTAGGAAAAAAATCAAAAAATACAAGATAAAATCTAATTAGACAAAAGACAGTGCTAATAGGTATGGATAGCAAGCCATGCTATGTTAGAGACCATATGACAAGAAGATATGAAGACACGTGATAGAAATAAATGTCACAAAGGACGATAACCCCTGTCAAAAAAATATGTGTGATAGAAACAAACCCCACAAGGAGGAGACCCTATCATGGAAAGATGGGTGATAGAAACAAAACCCACAAGGAGGAGAATCCCTATCACAAAAGAGAGGAGGTCATAAGACAAGTCTAGTCAAGTTTCCCCCAAGCTAGATGACAAGATCAAGAGATGTCAATATTTTTAAGATATACATTTTTGAAAAAAAAAAAAATCTAGATATGATAGTCCCCCTTAGAATGATATTTTCTACACAAAGGAGCATATCTCATTCTAGGGAGAAGAGAGAAAAATAAAAAATTTGTGTCATGACATACATAGTGGGATGTATTCATGGAATGTTATCACAGGAGGGATAACAGATAGAATCTACAACATAAAAAAAAGTAGAGATGCAAAAATCAAGAGCACACTGGAGATCCAATTATTCTAGGTTAGAAGTGATCATAAATGTATGTAGGTATAGATAGTATAAATAATATGAACTATCATCACCCCCTCAAATATATTGGAACAAGAAGAAGAGAACATGAAGACAAATAAAAATCTGGGTCAACATGAAGAGGCCTAAATGCCCTAATGCTTTGCATCATCCCCAACATGAAAATTCAAATTTTGCTACAAATAGAAGAATGATGAAAAATATAGAAGAATTTTTTCGATAGATTTTCTCTCTTGTATCCAAGTACCTACAAGGATATCAAGGGTCTTCAAGGCAATAGCATAAACATTAACAGATAAGCATGGGGAACATAAATTAATACATAAATCTAATCTAAAGATAAATAATAGGTATCATGCTAGTCTAACACCTCGAACAAGTTGTCTTGCTTCTAATCTCAATCATCATAAGGGGAGGTATGACATGCTTGGAGAGGGAGGATGGAAAGAGAAGTACCAGTCAGTTAATCTACAATAAGAGCTAAGGAAGAGGCCACCTCATTGTCCTCATTGGAAAGCTTTTGCAAGGTTAGTATCATTGATCTAACAAAGATGGATGAAAAAGTCAAAATATCCTGGACATTGATTTGAACATACATTTCTCTATAGTGAAGTGTTGTAGTTGAATAGAAGGAAGCGGATGAACCAAAGATTCATTTCTAATATTCAAAAGAGGGGCAACCACAAACTCTGAGGAAGCAAGAGAATTTTATATCATAAGAATGGAACAAACCAAAGTAGAACAAGATAAAGAAGGAGAAGAATAATAAGATTTCTTACAACTATCCATTAGATAGAGTACATGCTAAGATTTATGCTTAAAAGGAGGATGTGGAATCCTTGCATCGGAAGTAGAAGAATGAGAAGAGACCACAGTAGACATAACTTGTGTATGAGGCATGTGTATGGGATTAGGAAAAGGGTGAATATCTAGTAAAGAGGTGATCAAGGGAGGATTTGAAGAAGGAGAGATGAACTCATGCACTCGCTTAGGAGGAGGCTCATCAAGATTCATCGAGCAAGCAAAGAGAAAGATAGAGGTGATGGAATATAAATAAGAGTGGAGATAGGAGCAAAAGAAAAGAAAAAAGTTTCATCCTCAATATTTTGCAAGGTCTCACATTCTTGTGCTAATTCCCATCAATGATGTTTACTATCATGCACAAGTTGATTACGATAGTTATGAGTACCTAGAATAGCAGCCTGAGAAGACTCTAAAGGATCTTGTTCCACCAAAGGAGTAATCTTCATAGCCATTTCCAATGGAAGAGTAGGCTCTTGAGGAGGAATAGGAGGAGGAACATAGATAGAGATGAGGGTCTCAACTACAAGCTCCTTTCATTTTGATTCCATGGGAGCGAGTGGAGGAATGGGAGGAGGCCTTGATGGCTAAGATGCTAGGACAATGTAAGTTGAGCCAACTTCAGACATTTCTTTTCCCTTACCATAGAAGGTGGGTCCGGGTATTATGGGTAAGACCATGAGTTGGAAGACTTTGGGTTTAAAGCTAATCAACATGGGTGACTTTCCTTTTCTTGTGTTGGGAATAATGTAAGGAACTGAGGAAACCATCGAGGGTTGTGAAGTTGTAAAAGAGGAGGAAGATCTATGTGTGGGAACTTACTTGTCCTTAGCCTTCAAAGAGGAAGGTATAGAGGATAAGGCATGATATTGAACACACATAAAGGCCTTTATGGAAATTGCATGAGAAGAAGGAAGAAAATTAGCATTAGGGGCCATGAATCTCATATTGTATCTATAATAGGCCTTGTAGAATAAGTTTGCACATGGCGGTAAAGGTCCAATAGGGAAGACCAAAACTGATCTAGAGAAAAGCCCCCACATAACTTTGAGGACTCACATCTTGTAACATTTGGTAGAGGATGATTGGTACGATGAGGTTCAGTGTGAGATACACTCTCGAAGGGCCCTTGCAAGAAAATATTCCATATATAACTTGGAGTTAGATGGATTTTTGCATCATACATGACATATATATCTGCCATGGATTGAGGATATTTGGATAATGATCTTATCAAAGGATTAGAAGGATCCATATGTAGCACATTTAAGGGTGAAGAAGATGCATGAAAATATTTTTCAGTTATATCATTAGGAAGACATGCATCGAGACATTACAAAGTTTATTACTTGATTCTTTGAGTCCTAAAGAGTATAGGTCAATCATCGACATCCAACATGACCTCTTTACCCTCATGAGATTCCTAAGTGAAAATGAAACACCATCTCCATGGAACTTATTGTTGTTCTACTTTCATCTTCATGATGCCATGTTGTTATCATGGTGATAGTTTAAAAGTTGACCAAAGTAGCTCTTACTCATATATCTATTCCATACTACCTACACAATAGTATTAGTAGCAAGGTTTTTATTGTATGACATCATTAGATTGGTTGGTATTCCTCTAAGTATTATATTGGATAGATATCTAGTGTTCACTTTGAAATTTTGAATAGCATTACAACAAGAATTGGATTCTCAACCCAATTTTATTATAGCATATCACCCCAAGATAAATGGCCAAATAAATAGGGTCATTCAAGTGTTGGAGGATATGTTATAGATGTATGTGATGGATCATTAGTCTATCTGGTAGGAGTATCTTTATTTGATGGATTTTACCTGCAACAAAAATCACCATAGTTCGTTAGGCATGACACCATTTCAAGAATTGTACGGGAGGCGTTGCAAAACTCCTTTAAGTTGGGATCAGATTGAGGATAGGGCTTCCATTGGTATTGAGATGTTACAAGATATGGAGAGATAAATGTTCTTGATTAGGAAACAACTACATGAGGCTCAATGCCATTAGGAAAAATATGCAAATGTTAAGAGGAAAATTATGATCTCATCTTAGTAGGTGACAAGGTATTCTTATGAGTGTGACCCAATAACAGTCCAATCCACTACAGAAAGGGATCTAAGATTGCACCTCACTTTGTGGGTCCTTTTGACATCTTAGAGTGAACAAAACCAATAGCTTATCATCTAGCTTTTCCACATAGCCTATCATGTATTAATGATGTTTTTAATGATTTGTATTGTGAAGATATGTTCATTATGCATCTCATGTTTTCGATTGAGAAGGGATATAGGTGGAGTTAGATAGAAAGTTAGCACTAGAGCCCACTCATATTTTGGCTTGTCAAATGTTGGGATTTTAAGGACAAGAGCCAAACCAAGTTGAAAGTTTTAGTGAGACAAATTGATGAGGTTGTCGCTACTTGGGAGGACACTACACAAAAAATAACACATTATCCTCACTATTTTGAGGAACTCCATGTTAAAAGAAAACTCCAAGTATATTTTCATGAAATAAAATATCAATTGTTCAATCAATATGTAATTGCACGGCCTACAAAAACATGGTTTTATGAATAAATATTTTTCCTAAAATGTTCTTGTAAATAAAATAAAATAAAAATCATTATTTTATTTCAAAAACTAGTGGTGATGAATGAAATTAGAACTATCACATTTCTTACAAAGACATTAGGTGCTTATACTTCTTGTTTGCATAGAATAAGAAATAAAGATAAAGATACTTGTCATTTGGGGTGAAATTTACCATATAGAATAACCATTACCAAAGTGAACACCCATAACAACTTAGAAATAATATCTTAAGTTCTTATCAATGCATTCAATTATAAAATTAATATTAGTACTAAAACAATATATTGATTCTAACCCTCATAATCATTAGATTCGCAGCCTTGTATTCTCTAGGTTTTAGAGGCCATGATAATAAAGGATATAAAGAGTCATGTTCACTACTTGAAATCCTAGTTCTATACAAATTCAAAGTGGCAAATCCCACAAAATGTTAATTTCAAAGAAAATATGAACCTTAAAGGAAGTGAGAATCTAATAGTAATGTGATATGGCCCCAAAATAAGCATGAATGTAATATTAATGTTGAAGATGATTAATATGTGTAATTATATTATAAATTATTATTTATACTCCAACCATGCATCATTTACTATGATGAAATTTTTTAATAAAATAATATTCTGACTTTTAAAATAGTACTAAAATATATCTTTTGAAAAAATGGGAAATTTAGTTTCTACTATATATTATCCTATTGAACCATAGATTGTAAAGTGTAGGGCATGCTATGTCTCTTTTGCTCAATTAGGGTCTTTCACCTAATGAAAAGAGATAGACCCCACACCCAAAATATAGGTGGTTCACTCAATCTAATGTATGTATGATGAAATTATGCCTAAATGCAATGATCTAAATGTAGCTAATTGATAAAATTGATTGATTAAGAATGTAAGACTATTGAAATGCAACTTGTTTTAAAACACATTGTGTAATGCAAGAACGCCTAGAAATGTGAACAAAATGAACAAAAATGGATGAAATTGAAAATTTTCACCTGAGATATGGATGGAGACTAGAAATGACTTCTGGAATGCTGATAATCCTAATTTTTAAGCCTAGTGGGACTCATTCACCATTCTAGGCGAATTAGTCTCAGTTCTGTAAAACTATTTCAAAGCTCATTTTGGACAAGTGGGTGTCTGAAATGCAGATAACTAAAAATAGGCCTAGAAGTGAGAATCATTCACCACCCATGTCAAATGAGTCCACTTTTGAATTTTTGAAGATCCAAAAGAGGAAACAGGAGCTCTTAGTCTGCACTTTGGCTTTCCACAGGTGTCCACTTCTGAAACTCTGATTTCTGAACTTAAAAGTGAGTTTTTGTTGATATTTTGACTTGTTCAATGAATAGAAGACTTAAACAACTTTTCAATGAAATCTTCAATAATTTCTAATCCTCCAAGATGTCTAAATTTTCAAACACAAAAGAAGAGAAGGAGAAATGTTGGATGTTAGGGCATGGGGGTTTTCCTTGGTCAAACCCCTTTTAGGTAATTAAACCAAAATAGAGAAAGAATGTAATGAAACATATAATAATGAAGTTGATTAACTTGCCATGATGATTGACCTTGAATGTCTGCAAAAAAACATGAAGAATCTGCCCTTGAATGTCTAAAAATTTCTATCTTAATGACTTGAAATGATGAAACCCTAACTTGCTTGACTTGAGATGGAAGAATGATGGATGAATAATGAAGAATGGTTCTGATTTAGGGTTTGGAGACTTTATTTTATAGGAAATCCACCTTATTTTCTTGTTAATTGGATCCTTAAGGTTGACATGAAGAAAAAAAAAACTTAAATTCCAAAATACCCCTCTCAAAAGTAAAAATTGGCCCAAATGGGACTCATTTGCCACCTTGGGTGAATCAGTCCCACCTTGTAGGGACTCATTCACCATAGGTGGCGAATTAGTCCTAGTGGGGCCCATTTTCCAGCTAGAATGCTAGTAAGTTGAGAAATAAGGTTTATATTGTGAGTTTGTCGGGTATTTCATTAAATATTGTCTCAGGATGCACAATATGGGGTAATAGGGGCCTATTAATGATGATGTAAAGGTCAATTAGGGAGTGGGACACAAAATTCAATGTGGAAGTGTGATTAAATACACTTTACAACACTAAAATGAGGTCCACACAACCTAGAAAGATATAACATCCAATGTGAATGTCTAAAACACATTACAACACTAGATTATCATTAAGTTTATTTTAAAAGCCTTCTAGATTAGTGTGATAATGTTATTAAACACATTTTATAATGTTGAATTAAGGTAAGATGGATTCATTAAGTCTAGAAAGGTGTGGAAGTCTTTTACAACACTTTACAACACCTTTACAAGACATTGATAAATGCATGTTATTCAATTTGTAAGGGTCCAAGACCTAGTGTGGGTGCATAAAATGCCTCACAACACTAAATCAAGGCCTTATTAAGCCCAATTTATCATGAATTATTCCCATGTCAAGCAAGAAATTTCCATTTTTCTATGGTAGACCTATTTACCAAAAATGGTGGCCTTAGTTTCAACTATCACCATTTCACAAAGATTTACCTCTAAAATTTCTTTGGGTTAAAGTGACTCACTTGCAATCCTACAACTACCTTTTTGTTTTTTGTTAACATTGCTAAATATTTTCTCATATATATTTAAGTTTTCTATCCAATGTTATTTAGAGAATTTTTTGCTTGCAACTATGAAGATGGAGTTATCATTAAATGAAGAACATGAGGATCATCATCCTTAACTATATCCTTTATACATATTTTTTTCATTTACTTTTATGTTGATTACTTGTTTACTTTGACATGCATAATTCATAGTTTTTCAAATGCAATCCAAAGTATGAGAAAACTATGAGAGTGAAAAGTGCATCTCTAACATTTTCCATTCATTTTGATAGTTTTCTTAAGTGCAATAGTCAAGCATGCATATTTTTACACAAAGTTAGCATTTTACCTAAGTAAAAGCTAAACTTAATTTCCTAGCCTCCACTTTAGTTGAGCTTGAATCACTATCCCCCAACGATCCAAATATGATATTCACACGGTGTTCCACAGGGACATGTCCCCCCTAAAAATCTTGTCATTTCCGAGACGGGGATGTTTATGAGACTCAAAGACTTCAGGGAAATGTCCCCCTATCGTCCCCCCATTTCTCCACCATCTCTAAGATGTATCTCTTTTGAGGGGACTTCTAGACATCATTGAGACTTCCAAATGTCCCCCAAAGTGCAAGAAACTTCCAGACACCCCCCTTAAAAATGCAATAAAAAATGATTTTTATTAAAAAAAAAGAAGTAAAATTTATAAATTTTAAATTTTAAAGTATTCTTAAAAGCCTAATAGGCTAAATGAACCATGCCTTTGACCTTTTCCTCTATTTTCGTTTTGTTTTTCAAGTGTTGACATGACTAAGTATGGGCATTTGAGTTCGGGTGATTGAAAGTTACAAGCATGAGGGGGTTTTTTTGTTTCATTTTTGTTTATGCTTTGTTGGATGTCCATACCTATCCAAAGCCATTAGCCATTTACTATTTAGTATTTTGTTTTTGAAGTTTGAACTTACATTGTTGATTGTAATTATGAATTATGATTATGAAATTCAAATTAGGAAACATTAGTTCTCGTTGCAATGTCTATTAAGTATATTTTCATTTTGATTTTAAATGTTCACTAGTTTAATGAAATCCTTGCTATGTGTTTAAACTTTAGACTTTACTTATTCCTTAGGATTCTACAGTTATATGTCATCTTTTTATAACTAATTTTTCAAGTACTATATGTATTTCGACAAGCCGGCCCCCCACCGCCGCCCATCGTCGCCCTCCTCCACCCCAAAACTTAAACCCCTCGCCCTTGTGTCCCCGAAATGCATCCCCTGCCATCCACCCATCCATGTCCCTGAAACCCTGTGGAACATTGTATTCACATTTCTTGTTTCATACATTGGGTCAATCTTGCATTTGTGGCCCTAGAATTGATTCAAGGCCACACATGAGTCCTTGACACTTCAATTCCAAAATCAAATTTAATACTAGATGAAATAAAATTGTTTATCCATAGCGAAAACTTATAGATTTGTTGTAAAAATAAATATTTTACACTCTTTAAAATTTAATAATAATCACTAAGATTATCAATACAACCTTATTTTAATATCAAACATTGAAATTAAAGAGCACTCTTCATATTTACCCTAATTTATTTAAAAATTCAAAAATCCTTTAAATATAATAAATACATAATCACATTAAAAATCATTTAAATAAGGAAAACATGAGCATAGTTTTTATTTAAATACTAAAGACATAATTACATAAAGATAGTTTCAACAGAATTTGGGTATCTTACTCAAACAAAAACGCCTAAGACAAGAAAACACACAGAAATAAACACATTTTTTCACTCAGATCGGTAGCGCCACCACAATACTAAAACTCAAATGATGATGGTGGCAATGGAAGTCGGACAAAGATTGGTGAAAAAGGAGAGCTTATATGGTGGTGAATCAGTGGTGAGCCACTAATCAACAATGAAATTCTGCTTCTTGTAGGCAATATCGGGCTGAGTGGAGGAGACCACCACATAATCATAGTACCACCTAGGGAATGCGCTTGTGTCATCAGAGAGGAATTCCAAGTTGCATATAGGGCCACTGAGGCAAGGTCCCCGCCCACTGAAAATATCCAGATTTCCAACCTAGAAATAGTCGTCGTTCTGCCCCATGAGACTGCCCCATGCGACCAAGTTGCTTACCAAAAACTTGGCACCCTTTGCGTTGCCCACTGCCAGGCTTATGTTGGAGTCGGTCCCGACCTTAAACCTCTGCCCCATGCACACGTACACACTGTAAACACACGTCTGGGCTTGCAAAATCAAAATGAACTAAAATCTAAGAAAAGTCAACAACCTAAAATTATAGAAACTTTAAAATCCTAGAGAGAAAACATGAAGAATAGAGCTGCTACAAAGTATAAGTACTATATTAGCTGTTGGAAAAATACAAAAAATGATGAGAAAACATGGAGATTGGAGTTCCTACATTATAATTATCGGATCCCTGTGCTACATTAGCATTATCAAATCTATGTGTTGCAATGGCGATCACTGCGAGAAATAATGCAGAGCACAAAGTTGTGGCTTTGGAGGCCATTGTGATGATCATTACTATGCAAACAAAACGTGCCCAAGGGTGGATTTTATAGGGGCTGATATTGGCCAACCCAGGGTTAGAATTCACAAGAGTAAACTTTCTCATTGTTGAAAGCGATGATAAGATTGTACGTTCAGCTAAGCAGTGATGATGGCATGGGACAACGCTATCCACTATACTCGGCAATAATAATCCACACAAAAACAAACAAATGAAACATTTTTTCACTCAGATCAGTAGTGCTACTACAATAGTAAAACTCACATGACAATGGTGGCGGTGGCGGTGTTGGAAGACTGACAGAGATTGGCAGAAAAGGAGAACTTATATGGCAGCGAATCGGTGGTGAGCCACTGATCAACAATGAAATTCTGCTTGTTGTAGGAAATATCAGGCCCAATGGAGGAGACCACCACATAATCACAGTACCACCCAGGAATACACCCATGCCATCGGAGAGGAGTTCCAAGATGAATATAGGACCACTGAGGCAAGATCCTCACCTACTAAAAATATCCATATTTCCCACCTCGAAGTAGTTGTAGTTCTGCCCCATGAGACCACCCCATGCGACCAATTTCTCTATCAAAAACTTGGCACCCTTCGCATTGCCCACCGCCAAACTTATGTTGGAGTCATTCCTAACCTTAAACCTTTGCCTTGTGCACACATACACATTGTAAACACACATCTGCGCCTGCGCAATCAAAATGAACAAAAATCTTTGAAAAATCCACAAATTAAAATTATAAAAACCTTAAAGTCCTAGAGAAAAAATATGAAGAATAGAGGTTCTACAAAGTATGACTATATTAGCATTAGAAAAATATGAAAAATAATCAGAAAACATGGTAGTTTGTTGTAAAATTAAATGCTCCTGAGCCTCTTCCCATTGGCACCTACCTATTAGGGGGCATTCGATGCATGTAGCTGAAAGATTGTTTTGGGGATTGCCTTCCCACTTGCTCCTTATGTGCACTTGAAGATTGCATAAGGAATTAATGAAGTTAGGAATTTTTGAATTCCAATTCAATGTTGGTAGGTAATTTTGAAATTGAGAGGGAATGAGTCAAAGACAAAAAGAATGAAGGCAGATTATTTATGTAGAGTAGAGAAGAGTCAGTTGAGAAGAATTAGTTAGAGTTGAAGAATTTTTTGTGTAGTAGTAGTCTATAGACAAAGAATGTTTTCTATGTGAGCTTCTGAAAGCTCCTGAACAGTAGTAGCTGTTCATTTTGTGAGTGAGCGGTGATTGCTCCTGAAGAGCTCTACGTAGCTCCTATCAGTTGAGCTCCTAGAAGCTCCTGAAGTTTGTTGAGTGTCTGGTTGAGCAGCTCATGAAGCTCCCAGAAATTAGTAGTTTGAAGTTTTGAATTTTTTTCTAAGTTTTATGTTCAAGATTTAATGTATTTCCATTTCCAGTTATTGAATAGAAAGAAAAGTTGCATGTCTCCAAATTTATTCTGCATTTGTGTTCCTTTGTTTTGAGGAAACAAAGTAGCGGCTCTGTGATTTCTATGCAATCAAAAATATAGACATGGTATCAGAGCTATAGGCCCCATTTCCTTGTGAGTTAGGGCATAATTTTTCTGGGTATTAAAATTTTTCTATGCAGGAGACATGGTTGGAGATGAAGGAAAGAGTTGGCAACAGCCACCGTCCTTTAATGGACAAAATTATGATGTTTGGGCGAAGAAGATGAAGACCATTATGGTCACCAATGATTTGTGGGAGTTTTTGGTCAATGGATTCAATGATGTAACTGACCCAACAACATATGTTGTGCTCACAAACAACCAGAAGAACCAGTTGAAGGAGTTGAGGAGGAAGGATGCTAAGGAATTGAGTTTGATTGAAGCAGCTTTGACATAGGCCATTTTTCTTAGAATAGCAGTAGATAACTATGCAAAGGAAGCTTGGAAAATCCTCCAAACTTGTTACAAAGGAACTGACAAGGTTAGATTGGTGAAGCTCTAGATGCTTCGAAGAGAGTTTGAGACTCTTTAAATGAAGGACAGTGAGTCCATCTCAGTCTTCCACACAAGACTCTCCAGTTTGATAAACTAGTTGAGAGTGAATGTTGAGATCATTGATGATCATAGGATTGTGGAGAAATTTCTCAGGAGCTTACCCACAAAGTTTCATGCAATGGTGATTTCCATCGAAGAGGCAAAGGATCTCACAACGTTGTTTGTTGATGAGCTGATGGGTTATTTGCAAACCCATGAGCAGCGCCTAAATAGGTCTGCAAGTTCCTCCTGAGAGAAAGCTTTTAAAGCTCAGTTGAATGCAAGAGGAAGGGGGAGAGGTAGAAATAGCTCCAAACGCGGTAGAGGGAGATCTGGATGTGGTAATGCTAGAGAAGAAAGCTCGGGGCAAGCAAACAACCAAGAGGGAGCAAGAAGCTCTCAAACCAGCTCCCGAAGAATATGAAGAATGACAAGAGCAATGTTGAATGCTACTACTATCATAAGTTCAAGCATTATGCAAGTGAATGCTAGACAAAGCAGAGAGATCAGTTAAAAAAAAGTGCAAATGTGGCTAATTCAAATGTGGCTGAAGGAAACCAGTCCATAGCCTTCATCATGTGCAACATTGGTGAAGAAGGCAACCCCGAAGTCTGGTATTTGGACAGCGGTTGTAGCAACCACATGAGTAGGAATGAAATTATTTTTTCTTTCATTGACAAAAATGTTAAGTTTGAAATTAGAATGAGGAACAATGGAGTAGTTGGACTATTGTTGGAAGAGGATCTATTATGATCCGCAACAAGCAAGGTGAGAAGGAGATACAAAATGTATTTCTTGCTCCTGGGTTAAAGCACAACCTCATGAATGTTGGTTAGTTGATCCAAAATGGATACAAAGTGCTGATGGAGAAGGGTCAATGTGTCATTTATGACAAGAATGAGAGGACGAAGGTGTTTGCAGTAGTCCAAATGACAAAGAACGGGATGTTTCTATTGAAGATTGAGATGTGTTTCTCATCTCAATTCATTGTTGCACCTCTCAAAAATGTAGAATGTATAGCAGTACATCAAGTAGCACTCAAGAGCACCATTCAAGATCCCTCCAAGCTATGACATCTCAGGTATGGACATTTAGACTATGTTGGTTTGAGTCTTTTGTCAAAGAATAAAATGATTGATGGTTTTCCAAGGATGGCAGAGCCTATTGTTAGATGTGAGGCTTGCATTTTGGGCAAGCAACATAGACAGCCCTTTCAATCGAGCAACTCTACAAGGGCAAGAGCACCATTAGAGCTGGTGCACATGGATTTGGTAGGCCCTATGCAAATCATTTCTATTGGTAAAAGAAAATTTTTTGTGACCTTCATTGATGATTACAGCCATAAGACATGGGTTTATTTTTTGCAACATAAATCTGAAGCTTTTGATAAGTTTTTGTTGTTTAAGGCCCAGGCTGAAAAAGAAAGTGGACATTTTATTAAGGTCCTAAGGTTAGATCATGGAGGAGAGTATACCTCTAATTTGTTTGTAAATTTTTGCAAGCAAAATGGCATTAAGAAGGAGCTAATAGCCAGTTATACTCAACAACAAAATGGAGTGGCTAAAAGAAAGAATCAAACCATTGTGGAGATGGCAAGGAGCATGATGAAAGAAAAAGGACTCCCAACTGAATATTGGGGAGAGGCTATATCAACAACTATTTATTTGATAAATAGAAGTCCAACAAAGGTAGTTTGTGACAAGATACCTCAAGAGGCATGGACAAGATGCAAGTGGATAGTTGAGCACTTGAGAGTGTTCGGGTGTGTAGCATATGCACACGTGACTAAGGAAAAGAGGCAGATATTGGATGACAAGGGTGAAAAATGCATTTTCATGGGCTATAGTGAAGAGTCCAAGGCCTATCGGCTATACAATCTGGTCACCAAAAAGATAGTCATTAGTAGGGATGTGGAGTTCCTAGAAGACAAGTCATGGGATGGAGTGGTAGATTTTAACAGCTCAGAACCGCTCATGACGACTCCTGAAGAAGCAAGAACTAAACATGAAGTTCAGCAAGACGAGTCTATAGATGCTCCTGAAAGCATCGGTCGAGCTCCTAGAGAGCTTTTGAGAGCTCCTAAAAGCTCCTGACGGCTCCTAAAGCCAAAAGACAATTAGTAAGATAGTCAAGAAAACTGCCACAGTCAGCCAGAGGATTGGCTCCTGAAGGTACCAGTCGAGCTCCTGAAAGGCCCCTGAGAGCTCCTGAAGTTGGTAGACAATCAAGAAGATTTTCATAGACAGCCAAAGATTCGGTTGCAGTGAGCTCCAAACAAGCTCCTGAAGCTTTCCAAAGAGCTCCTGAAGGGCTCCTGAAAGCTCGTGAAGTGAACAAACAAAAAGGCAAGTAGCTAGAGACGACTAGAAGGTTGGCTCTTAATAGCTCCAAAAGATCAGCTCCTGAAGAGCTCTTGAGAGCTCCTGAAAGCTCCGGAAGAGTTCCTGAAATTGCTGGTAGAGCTCTTGAACCCACCTGCTCAGCATAGTAGCAGCAATAACTAGTGAAAGTTTAGAACCACCTCTCGCCTCCCTAATGCCAAACAAGACCAAGAGTCTAAGGGAGATCTACCAAAATGAAAGGTATGATGAAGAATTTGATGAGTGTGAATTTTGCATTATTTTCTCATGGTAATCCAGTTTATTTTGAAGAAGCTGTGAAAGAGGAGAAATGGTGTGAGGCCATGGATGAGGAGATAGATGTAATAGAGAGGAACAACACATGGGATTTAACAGATTTGTCTCCCAACAAGAAAGTTATTGGTGTGAAATGGGTCTACAAGATCAAGTGCAACGCCAAAGGATAGACCAGCACAAGGCAAGATTAGTTGTCAAGGGGTACAAACAGTAGTTTGGGAGAGATTATAATGAGACATTTTCCCCTGTTGCAAGGATGGAAACCATGCAGGCAGTCATAGCAATCGCAGCCCAACACATGTGGAAGGTATTTCAAATAGATGTGAAGTCCACCTTTCCTTAATGGAGTGTTGAAAGAAGAGGTTTATGTGGAGCAGCCTTTCAGATATGAAGTTCTCGGTCAAGAATATAAGGTGTACAGGCTGAAGAAATCCCTTTATGGGCTGAAGCAAGCTCCATGAGCATGGTATAATAGGATTGACTCATATTTGATGAGCAATGGCTTTATCAAAAGCGATGGTAAGCCCACTCTTTACATCAAGGAAGCAAATGGTAAGGTTTTTATTGTTGTCTTATATGTTGATGGCTTAGTTTTTATTGGGGATGATGATTTCCTCATTGTTGATTTTAAAGAGGCCATGAAAAGAGAGTTTGAAATGACAGACTTAGGTCTCTTGAGATATTTCCTAGGAATAGAAGTAAAACAAATGCATGATGGTATATTCATCTCTCAAGAAAAATATGCAAATTTGAGATCTTGAAGAGATTAAGAATGCTTGAAAGTAAGCCTACCCCAACACCAACAACCATAGGTCTAAAGTTGAGAAAGGAATATTGCAACAACAATGTGGATCCGACCATGTTTAAGAGTTTGGTTGGAAGCTTAATGTATTTAACAACAACTAGGCCTAATATAATGCATAGTGTGAGTCTTATTTCCAGGTTTATGGAGATTCCATGGGACACCCATTGGCAAGCGGGTAAAAGAATCCTGAGGTATGTGAATGGAACCAAAGGATATGGAATTTTTTACATAGAAGCAAATGAGTTTGGGTTGGTTGGATACACGGACAATGATTGGGCAGGAAGTTTGGATGATAGGAAGAGCACATCAGGCTATGCATTTCATTTGGGTTCAAGAGTCATCTCATGGGATTCCCAGAAGCAACCAATAGTTTCCCTATCTACAGCTAAGGCTGAGTATATAACAGCAAATGCAGTAGCATGTCAAGCTATTTGGCTGAGAAGAATCTTGGCAAATTTAAGAGAAGAACAAGAGGATGGAATAGTATTTTTTTGTGACAATGTTTCATCAATAGCCTTGACGAAAAATCATGTGTTTCATGGAAGAAGCAAGCACATTGAAATCAGGTATCATTTTATCAAAGAATTGGTTGAGAATGGTGAAATTAAAATGGCATTTTGTAGGTCTGAGCAGCAGCTAGCAGACATATTCACCAAGCCTTTGAGCAAGGACAATTTTGAGCACATGAGAACTAGATTGGGAGTTGTTGATTTAGATCAAGATTGATCATGTTTCGTCGGTTCAGGATCAAGGGGGAGTGTTGGAAAATTAAATGCTCTTGAGCCTCTTCCCATTGGCACCTACATGTCAAGGGGCATTCGATGCTTGCAGCTAAAAGATTGTTTTGGGGATTGCCTTCCCACTTGCTCCTGATGTGCACTTGAAGATTGCAGAAGGAATTAATGAAGTTAGAAAATTTTGAATTCCAATTCAATGTTGGTAGGTAATTTTGAAATTGAGAGGGAATAAGTTAAAGACAAAAATAATGAAGGCATATTATTTCTGTAGAGCAGAGAAGACTTAGTTAGAGTTGAAGAATTTTCTGTGTAGCAGCAGTCTGTAGATAGAGAATGTTTTTTGTGTGAGCTTTTGAAATCTCTTGAATAGCAGTAGCTATTTGTTTTGTGAGTGAGCAGTGATTTCTCTTGAAGAGCTCTATGTAGGTCCTATCAGTTGAGCTCGTAGCAGCTCCTAAAGTTTGTTGAGTGTCTAGTTGAGTAGCTCGTGAAGCTCCCAGAAATTAGTAGTTTGAAGTTTTGAGTTTAGTTTCTAAGTTTTATGCTCATTCTTTAATGTATTTCCATTTCCAGTTATTGAATAGAAAGAAAATTTTCATGTCTACAAATTTATTTCACATTTACAAGTATTCCTTTGTTTTGAGGAAATAGATCAGCAGCTCTGTGTGATTTCTGTGCAATCAGAAATATATATAGTTGGAGTAACTACATTATTGGATTCCTGTGCTACATTATAATTATCAAATCCCCATGTTGTAATGGAAATCACTATGAGAAACAATGCAGAGCACAAAACTATGGCTTTGGAGGCCATTGTGATGATCATAACTATGCAAACAAAGCATGCTCAAGGGTAGATTTTATAGGGGTTGATATCAGCCAACCCAGGGTTAGAATTCACAAGAGTAGAGTTTCTCATTGTTGAAGGCTATGATAAGATTGCACGTTCAGGTAAGTGATGATGATGACTTGGGGCAACATTATAATTCACCATGAATGTTTTGGAAACATGGCTCGTGTGTAATCCATAATTCAATGGATAATATCACACTGTACAAGGAATGTGTTTCACATGGTTTATTAAATAATATGTGGCTTACAGTAAGTAGCCTTGAGCAAAACTATAATCTTATCTCCATGAAAATTATAAGGCTTAACGCCCACTTCCAGCACCACATTTCTGACGGCTACATTTCTAACACCCAATGGTGTAGCTTCTTGTTTCAAACGCGATGAGAAACAAACTTTTTTCATCCTATGAAGTACGGGATTTGTATAAATGCTCAAACTTTTTTCATCCTATGCAACATCAGAGGCATTCTTGAGAACAATGTTTTGAGGGTTGACAGAATCTTGACTAACATACTTTATTGAATCGGCATCTATTCTGACGTGATTATAATTTGTGTCATCTTTGTAATTGCTCTTTCTAGTATTCATCTCCCTAGCAACTATGACGCTACTATTATTGGCATTTTTAACTAATTAAAGAGACCTAGATATTCACCATAGGTATTTTTAGGCTAGACGGACATCAAACAACCTATAATGAAGGTCAATATTTTGTCAAAATCTCTAATAATTTGCTTATAATGAATGGCCAATCTTTTGTAAAAAATGTCTAATAAAAAATATGAGAGTAAGAAATAAATGCAATTTCATAAAGAAAAACTCTAATCTTCTATTACATTTAATCCAAGAGGCCTTCTTATAAAACTTTTTTATATTCATTTGATCTTTCATACTAATTAAAATTTGACTAACTTATGAAGCCCTATCAACATTCTAATTCCACATAGTGAAGAGTGTCAATGTAATATGACTAGAAGGTCTTGAAATTCACAAGTGGCATTGCATATAGATGATCATTTTCATGCCTCCTATAATGGAAAAAAGTATTTTTCTTAGTTTAATCTAGCCTAGGTAATATAATGCAATCAATGAAGCATAATGAGCCTAGTTTAATTTAGAGTTGGATCAATAACAAGAAATGAGTATTTCAATAATTAAATGTGATAGATTGCCATTTTTAGATCTACAAACAATGTTGGAGGAATGGAATTGATGATTTTTGTCAATCATAGATTTTACCACCCTCAAAATCATGACTATTTTATGCTTTGTATAGACCCAAAAAAATTATGGTTCAAACTTAAATGGTACAAATTTGTCTCTGATTGTTTAGGATCCACCTTAATGTGAATGAACTTAATCTATTAAAAGAATACCTCAAGACACAAAATGCCTTGATATCTTATATTTATGTAATGATTATGATGATTATGAAGACTATTTGCAAATCTTTTAAATTGATAGGGTCAATTTTTCCTATGTAAAACTCTTGGATGAACCAACTTTACAACTTTGAGTGAATATACAAAGACAACATGTGTAAACATGCATGTCTCCTATATGATTAAGTATAAAATTTTGAATACTTATAATAAATGAAATAATATCTCTACTAGTAGTTAATTAATTTATTCACAAATGTGTGGTTGCACATACATCTTTACACACATCTCCATGCCATTATCAAATTTGTTAAAATGAAAATAAGAAAAAAAAAATTGTAGAAATATAATTCTAACATTGTTATTTGTAGGAATTAATTTGTAGAAATAGAAAAATTAATTGTAAGAATAATCACTTTCTTTCTATCTTCGTATTACTTTTATGTTGCAAATTTTCTCTCTGATTCCTAAATGAAATTGTTATTTGTATGGACTAACATTTTTTATGTTAGGGGTGATCAACTACACACAAATTTATATTTTTTTGTATGTAGCAATAAATATTTTTAAAATAATAATGATGATTTTATAATACTATTAATAGTAATAGTAGTATTATTGATAATAGTAATAGTAATAAATTCCTTCCTTCATTAACTTGAACATGACCAACATTTAGAATACAATTAGTTTATTCTAGGTTGGACTCTTTATGTCCCTTGTTGGTGAAATGCTAGAAAAATATATGTACTCGACCTTCTATCTTTTAAAATAATCTAATAATTTAGACCCAAGAGGATGCAAGATATTTTTAGGGTACTAAATTTAATGTTTCAATAGTCGTCCTTACAAAGTATCATTGACATGAGAAGTGTTAAATATTCCAATTGAATTTTAAAATACTAATTTCTAGGATAATAGATGAGGGGAACTTTAGAGAGTAATCAAGGATTTCAGTAGATTTGGTTACCAAATTGATTATTATTAGGGATTATATTCCCTAGTTGAAATGACTTGATTTGCAAGGGTATAATAAATCTATGAAGAAAATAAAGGGTAATTGACTTGTATATGTAGAGAATTATAAAAAATTGAAGAGGAACTAATTACAAAAGTAGGGGGTGATGGAATGATCAAAGGATATGTTAATCTCATAGAAAAAGGAGAATGTTGAAGATATTATTGATAAAGATTGATTTGTTCAGGAAATTAATCTTGTAAGTTACTTTGACTTTGTTATTTTTGATATATTTGGTTTATAAATTCTTCTATAGGTGGTGGAAATATGTTTAAAGATAATTTATTGATACTCATTATTCAATTTATATATTAATACCCTTGTAGTTATATTCTACCCCTAGTTAAAATAAATGGAATGCAAAGCATGTGTTTCATATTTCTTGAGTTAAAATATGAATGAGTCATTTCTAACTTCCAACAAATATTTTATTTCTTAATTTATTTTTCTACCAAAAATTTTAATGTGTTATTTCCTAATGTGTTTTAACCCAAATGATTTTTCAAGATATTAAAATTTATGCACTCAAGTGATGCATATTACATTAGATGAAAAATCCTATGATTCCTTAGCTACATAATTGTGTTAAATTAGTGGTCTCATCATCCACACCGACAAACTTGCAAAAAATATATTTTGTTTCATTTATAAGTTGAAGTAAACACTATTTTAGCCACCATTTATAATTTTAACCAACATATTGTTAACCAAAAATCCTTATAAAATGTCACTTGAGACAAATATCATATTCACATATTCTAACCATTAGTTGGACTTGTGGATATACAAGTTTGATTGGTAGGAGTCAATAAAGATTAGTTTACCTATATTTTTTAAATTAAATTAGTAAAGACTAATTAGGGTGCATCAACATAGGTGAGAAAGAGGAAACAAATTGTAGTGTAAAAAAATGTATCCTTGGACATTTCCATGCTCATTTGGGTCTTTCTTATGGATGTTGGTCTAGTTTTGCCTAGATTTAATGTTGTAATGTGGTCAACACATTCACATTAGGTCTTGGGTCCTTGTGAATCATTAAGAACCTTATGATGTTTTGTAAAAGTGTTGTGAAGTGTTGTAACACATTTTCACACTTTTCTAGAGCCTTTTTACTATAATTCACTTAAATAACCCCTTTTTACCATTTTCCAAGTCTTATTTAAAAGTGTTGTAACAAAATTTCATACTTTTCTAGGCTTGTCATCAATAATTTGACCCTTTCTTATGTTTAAATGACCCCTTTATACACTTACCAGCCCTACTTAAGTGTATTTTTTAAAATAATCCTGTTAAACATCATTTAATACACTTTAATTCCTAACACCCACTTAAAATGCTTAAGTGGGACCAAGTCGCTAATAGGGGCAAGGTATGTGTAGAATCATGATGGGCCAAAAAGTGGCGATATGATGGGTATGTGGCTAATGGATTTTTGTCCCAAAATTGATGAAACGAAAAGGGTTTTTAAAGGAGATTCTCAACTTTCCACCAATATAAATTATTCTTTACTTTGAATTTAATATTTATAATTATTATTCATTTTCTATTTGAATTATGATTAAAGTCTTGATTGATAGGCTAATTGAAAACATCTATAGCTTTCAAACGTATCACATTTTTGAATCAAACATGTGTCACATTCTATGCTTCATACTATAGGATTAAAAAAATGAATTTCATGAAGTTTTGACCAAGTTAAGGTGGTAAAACATACAATTTTTATATTTTTTAAAAGTTGTAATAAAAATTCATAATTAATTATTTTTAGAAACAAATTACAAAAAAATATGCATCACATGGATATGAGTCCTCTACTTATATCTAAAATATTATAAACAAATATTATCATTTTATTGTGGTTAGGGTGGTCAAAGCAGACACCTAGGTATGTGCTTGAGGATCATGATGGGCCAAAAGTGGTGATATGATGGGTATGTGTAGGGTATGTATGACTTTTTTACCCAAATTGATGAAATGAAAAGGGTTTCAAAGGATATTTTCAGCTTTTCACAAATATAAATTATACTTTACTTTGAATTTAATAAATAATTATTATTGATTTTCTATTTGAATTACAAATAAAGTCCTGATTGATAGGCTGATTGAAAAAGATCTATAGCTTTCAAACGGTGTCACATTTTTTGAATCCAAAACATGCATCACATTCTATGCTTTGCATACTATAGGATTAAAAAAATTGAATTTCATGAAGTTTGACCAAGTTAAGGTGGTCAGACATACGAGTTTTTTATATTTTAAAACTTGTAATAAAAATTCATAATTAATTATTCACTTGGAAAAAAATTATAAAAAATATGCATCACATTGGGACATGAGTCCTCTACTTATATATAAAATATTATAAAAAATATTATCAATTTATTAAATTGGTTAGGGTGGTCACCACTTCTTATTTTTCCACGAAATTTAAGTACTACTACATTGAAATTTCAAAATTTCACCAAATAGATTTTATTTATTTTTAAATAAACCTAGTAGTTTAGAAACTACATTCAATTTTCTACATATTCTATTCTTACATATTTTTGAAATAATAAAGATAACTTATTCAAATTTTTCATCAAGTTGCCTAACTCTAATTTTTCTAAATTTTTCACCACTTAAGGGCCTTTTTTTTCTATGATGATCCTACACCTACCCACCTACTTATTTTTTCCTTTGAAATTTAAGTACTATTGCATTGAAATTTCAATTTTTCACTAAATAGATTTTTTTAAAATAAACCTAGAAGTTTAGAAACTACATTCAATTTGCTACAGATTCTATTCTTACATATTTTTGAAATAATATAGATAAATTATTCAAATTTTTTATGTCAAGTTGTCTAACTCTAAGTTTTTTAAAATTTTCACCACTTAAGGGCCTATTTTTTTCATGATGATCCTACACATACCCAATGACTTAGTCCCACTTGGCTCAAAAATTAAAATCATTTCAAAATTCTGGTAGGATAATACTCTCTTATCCTTAAGGTTAGCATGTGATGTATTTTTGGGAAATTTTACATAATTTTGTATAAATATAGGGTTTTCTCTCTTATTTCATCCCCATTCATTCACTCACTAATTAATTCACTTAATCATTCAAGCAATTATCAAGTGTTCACTTTGGAATTTTCAAGTCTACATCCATTGGAGTTTCTACTTGCATATCTTCAGATTTCTGCCTCAAGGGTTTGGTGAGTTGTAGCATTGCATGTTGTTCATTCATCATTCTCTTTTCATTTCATTTCATTTTCAAGGGTTTAATTACCAAACCAGGGTTTGACCAAGGTAAACCCCTATTCTCTAACCCTTAACACTTTTTCCCCTCTTTGCATGTGTGTTTTTTAGGTCTTGTATGAAAATTTGTCAAAGAGAAAGGTGTTAAAAGGCACGTCATCAATTCATCAAAGTCATTCAAAGTCAACAAAGGCCTAAGAGAAGCTTGGAGATCACCTATAGACCAGATTCTATAGATTCAAATCCAGAAACCTGTCAGGAACAAAAGTGTAGATTGAATACCATAGATTCTTGTCTTAAATTTCTTGAGATTCATAGGTGGAATAAGTCACCATCTGTAGTGAATTAGTCCCACTGCCAGGCCTAAAAAGTGTTTTGTACAGTTCTAGCTACCCAATTCTTTGAAACAGGACTAAGTCGCCCAAATTGGCCATGTAAGTGTCGTAGTTGGCTCTTATAGTGATTTATGTAGGATTCCAGAGCCTCTCCACATCACTTTCCAATTTCTAGATGCATCTCTTTGATATCATTAATTTATGTTACAATTTACTTGCATTTTTAGTTCATTTTTCATATAATAGTGTGTTTTCAAACAAAGTGCATTTCATTAGTTTTGCATTAATAATAAATCTCTTTTATCATCTCATTGCATTTAGTACATTACACTTAGGCATATTTCAATCATATTTACATAAGTTTTGAGTGAACCTCCTAGATTTTTGGGATACCTTTCTCCTTTTAGGTTCAAAACCCTAGAAGTGTAAGAGAACCCTTACCCCCAAAAATCTTTGGTTCATTTTGGTGAACCTACATTTTGAACATTCTATTTCTGATTTACATTGCATTCACATCCTAGGAATAGCTTGCATCAACATTGCATTAGGTTTTGCATTGTTTTGCATTCTAGGGTTTTAAAAATTGCATTAGTGAAAGGCTCATATAGCTTGCATTTTTGCATTTCATTTCATTAAAAATCAACAAAATTTTGCATATTCATATTATATCTTCATCTGAAAACCTAAAAAGAATAAAAATTAGTTTTAAATTTCCAAAAAAATTCAAAACAAGCACTCCCTAGACTCGTTCACCACCTTGGGCGACTTAATCTAGTTGCACATTCTGCACTACATTTTATGTCATATGTAGTTAATTTTCTAAGTTTCTACCTACTATTTTTGCATTTTAGTTTTATTTTCCAAAATTTCAATTTTAAGCATTTTCTTCTTATTTGTATACATTGCATTTGCATTCATCCTACATTTAGTAGCCTTTGCATGATTGTTTGGTGCCCTATTTCTAATACCTTAGTGAGAAGAAGTTTGAGACTCATGGCATCCTATGATAACACACTCATTGTGGATCTTGGGTTATCTAGAGCTACTACTCCTAGTATTGATAATAGTGCATTAGGCCTGGATATTACCTTTAGCAACTCTTTGCATTCAGGAAAAATGCATGTTGGACATAAGACTGATGATATCCCACAAGAAAAGATTATTCAAATTCATGAGGACTTAGTACACTTGCAACACCAAGTCAACCTTGAAAACATTTCCACTACTGCAATTCCAACCATAGAAAATATTCACCACATGCTTGAAAATGACGAAGGTCTTGCCCTTGTGAAAAAAATAGTTCAGATCTTTGACAAACATCTTCCTTCAACATCTAGTGCTCCTATTCCAAAAAGCAATGTGACCAACGAAGGTGGAACTTGAATTCATCCTCCCTCAATGGTAGCCTCAATACCTACCTATACCACTCTCCAAGTCACAACAATAATGCAACCCGTTAGTAATGTGATTCCTTCCTTGGGTATTCCTACTAGCATCCCTAGTTCCTATGTGGAATCGAATGTTCTATCTTTTACCACGCTACCACCTATAAGCATTCCATTCACTTGTCCTACTACTACATACACTTCCTCATCACTTTCACTTCCACCTCATACCACCTACATTGATCCTCTCATAACACAACTTTTCCAAACTATTTCCTCCATGCAAAAACTATAGAAGTTGATAATCCAACCTCACAAATCCCAATGAACACTTGCAAGTAAATAACCTATCACCAAAGGAGATCAAGAGACACAAGAATGGTGCTCTGCAATCATGAATAAAAAATGCATTACCCGAGATGTTAATAATTACAAAAATATCAATCCTTAAGAAAGGATATCAAAACCCTAAAGGTGAGAACCCTAGGAAGATGATTAAATTAGCACATGTGTGACAAGTGTCAAGATCATAATGAACGAGACAACATGACTAATTTAATAATGCATAAATAAAGTTTCCTAATTTTAGCTTAAGTGAAATAAGTAAAGGTGACTTAATTAAGTATTCAACATGATTAAATTAATTAAGTAAACAACCTATTACTCTAACACCCCCACATAAGATGGACTTATGGAGAAGCTAAGAAACTAAGGACAAAAAGCATGAAAGCAAAGATGGGTCCCGACAACTAGGCCAGATGAGGTAACCATATATAAATGTAAAAGATCTCTCACAATAGGAGAAAAGGAGAAAACCTCATGGGAAAAGCTCCTCTCCAAAAATAGAGAAATACAAGTGAAGGACTAAGAAGCCTCCAATCAAGAAGAAATTGTCCCAAAAGATACGAATAAAGGATGAACATGAAAAAATCCACTGAAGCATGAAGAAGCTACAAACATTGTCGTAGAATGACTACTGAAATGTTGAAAAAATGATTGCAAGAGTGTCCATATGGTAAGTGCTCCATCTCACCAAAATGCAAGGGTAACCAACCGTTGCATCTGCCTAATACATAGGAACAAATATTGTATACATAGCTCACTACAACACGAAACCAAAGAAGCATTAACACCAATAGTAGAAAACCCCCATAATCCTGACAAGGGAGAGGTGTGACAGGTACACTAAAACTGAATGTATGAATGTAGTGCATGATAAATAACCAAGAACATCTGAAGGTGCAATCATGAAAGTACAAGCAGATAGAAAGGATGTGAAAACAAAAGTCACATACACATGAGAAAGGTATGAAGGAAAACAAAGACAAGCATCAACCCCCATGGCACTTTATATCATAGTGAGAGTACAACAAGGCACAAAGTGATGTGCAAGAATCCCAATACTACACATACAAAGCTAAGGAATTTTATTTCAATGCATTTACAAATGATAAATGCATGCAATGTGAGCCCATAAGGTCTAAAAAGGGACAACAACTGAGAAGAAGAATTTTTGGAAAAAAAAACAAAAAAAAAAATTGGAAACCACCTTCACCACTATGAAGAGCTCAGAAGTAGCTTTATGACGATATCTTTTTTTCCCATTTTCGATATCGTATGCAAAATTTATGTCGAAAACACTAAAGGAAACTCTAGAAAAGAAGATCCAACTTTGACTAGAAATAACAAGGACTTGAGAAAAATCCTCCAAAAAATACCTACACCACTAGAAATTACTCTGAGTCCTCTTTCCGACAATATCTCTTTTTCCTAATTTTGACATCATGGGAAAAAGTTACGGCCTCTAGAAGAAAATAGCTCTCAAAGGGAAAAAAATATAGTATGTGGCATTAAATTTGATGGCCATTTGACCGTCACAAAAAAATCCAAGCCTAAAATTGACGGCTGAATGGTTGTCACCGCATTTGCATAATTTTACTTATTATTAAAAAAATATTTTTTATTAAAAAAATAATAAAAAAATGTACATTAATAATTTCTTTTTAAAAAAATTGGTTTTGGTGGTTTTCGTACTGCAGGTGGCAGTATTGTCAGACCACTGGCAGCCTGACAGTCTATTGGCCGAAGTACAGGGGACCATAGGCCTACATACATTGGTACCTACAAGTACCCCATATGGAGCCCACAAGCCTTTAAAAGGCTTTTTTTAAAACTTTTTTTGTTTTTTGTGATTTTTTTTTTCAAACTTTCAATAAAAATTTTTCGAATGATTTTTTTTTAAAAAATTCTGGTAAAAAATTTAAAAAACTAATAAATTAAAAAAAAAATGATATGAGAAAAAAATTCTCAATCCGCGTGTAGACGACCATATGGGGCCGTACAGGCAAAAAAAATTGCCTCAAAGGACAACTGCTTGGATTTCAATGATTTGACTGTTGATCTTAGGGTTTTTGAGCCTTTTGAGTGTGATGGTGATGTTCGTTTTAGCTCAAAACACTCTAAAAAATCAGACACCCCATGGATCTGGCAAAAAATCCATTTCTTCAAACCCTCATAGATCTACAAATAGAAGCCAATTTTGACAAAACAAAGGTCAATCTTGACTATTCCAACAGCTTTGGATTCAATGGAGAGTCTTATTTGACCCTGGATGCATTTAAAAACTACTTCAAGGAAAAATATCACAAAAAGGAATAAGAAGCTTGCAGATCTAGAGCTCTAATACCATGTAGAAGTTGATAATCCAACCTCACAGATCCCAATGAACACCTGCAAACATGAAGAAAAAATGCATTACTTGAGAAGTTAATAATTACAAAAAGATCAATGCTTAAGAAAGGAGATCAAAACCCTAAAGGTGAGAACCCTAGGAAGAGGATTAAATTAGCACATGTGACAAGTGTCAAGATCATTATGAACGAGACAACATAACTAATTTAATAATGCATAAATAAAGATTCCTAAGTTTAGCTTAAGTGAAATAAAGTAAAGGTGACTTAATTAATTAATCAACACGATTAAATTAATTAAGTAAACAACCTATTACTCTAACAAAAACAAATCTCCACCATCAACCAAAATTAGAATGGACCACCCACCTATTATGTTTGAAGCAGCCCTCTATTTTTTGAAATATTGTGAACACTGATGCCAGAAGGAGTAGAGATTCCTAGATTGGAGAAATATGGAGGGGAGGGAGATCCTTCTAACCATGTCAATTCCTATACCACCTTATGTAGTGGCTTTGTCCTTGATGATAAACTATTAGAAAAATTGTTTCCTAGGACTTTAAAAGGCATTGCCTTGGAATGGTTTTCCTCTTTACTGAGCAATCAATTCATTCATTTAATGAACTTTTTGATGCATTTATAAATCATTTCCAAGTGCATATTTCTCCTAAGAAAACCTTGGTTGATTTGATGAGATGCAAGAAAAATGACAATGAAAAGATAATTGATTTTATTTCACGCTATTTGTCGCTTTATTCCCAAATTGATGTCAAGGTTCCTGACCCACATCTTCAAAAGATGTTCATAGAAAACTTACAAAGTAAGATTCAAGACAAGTTGACCATGATTAAATTCCCTTCCTTCATGAACTTGTGTACTACCCTTTGTGATTATCAAAATTGGGTTAGTAATCACGATACCAGGTCCACTTCTAGCCAAACTAAGAAATCTAAACCTGTACATCAAAACAATTCACAAACTTTTAGAAAATAAAAAAAAGGGTTCTTGCAATTCAATCCCCTTCCTCCACAACCAACTCCACCTATCAATAACCAAGTAGATGCTATTAAAACCACAGTTCCCTTTAGTTATGGAGACCCAAAAAGACAATTCACACCTTTACCTAACACCCTTCATAACACAATCTCTCAACTTTTACAACAACAAATGATTACCTTTCCTGTCGTCAAAGCACCCGATCCTACTAAGCCTTTACCTCCTAACTTCAAATCCAATGCACATGACATGGAACATTGTAAGCATCTTAAACATCTTGTGGAAGACCTCCTTGATTTCGGTCATCTATCCATTGAGGGTGTCAATGATCAAGGCAATAAATCAGTTGCCCCTCCAAATAAAAATTTGCAAATTTTCACCAATCCAATGCCTAAATATAATATTCCATTTGTCAAAGCTAGTGAAACCTCAAAGAATGATGTGATGAATGACTATATAGATGATGAACAACATGATCCTCTTTCACATATTACACATGTTAATCATATGTATGAAATGGTAGGTGTGATAGACGTTATCCCTCAATAGGGCCTGTTGGAACTATAAATTTATGAATATCTTCACAAGTTTTCCATAACCCTAAGTTTCCATATGAGTCATCATCATAAGAAAAATGGTTTTTCTTCATGTCATTCTACCCATTTCTTGCCATGTGGTCTCATTGTTTCCATCGGGTCTTGCATAATTCACATCATGGTCTGTATCGGCGTGACAATATCGAGGTCTCCCTGATCCATTTTTCTACTTGTAAACGTTTGTGTTGCCTATCGGCAAGACATTTCTGATGTCATGGCGATTGGATTTTATCTACTGGCAGCTATCGGCAAGACATTTTCATTGTTTTGGCAACAGAAAGGGAACATATCAGTAGGAGTTACACCGTCAGAATGAAGTCTTATCGATTACATTATGTCTCGCCGACTGGTATATATGGAGATACATCGGCAGGAGTTGCGGCATCGATATAAAGTCATAGCGAACCCTTTTGGTCTCACCGACTAAAACATTGAAGGATTTCTTTGGCCAAACATTTTGTTTTCGGTGTGAAGTCATAACAAATTCACATTGTCACACCGACCAGTGGCGGGAGGATGCATATATTGGTAAGAGTTAAAGTTTTCGAAGTGAGGTCTCAACGAATGACCTCCAGTCTCACCGATAATGCACATGAGGTATTTGTCAGCATGAAAATTGAATTGTCCCAGCGACACACAAGGTGGCTGATGATTTTCGGTAAGATATAGTATGCTCTACGTGAGGTCTCCCCGATATCATAATGTTACAGCGATACATGTAGAATGAAAGAACACATCTCGAGGAAACATAGGTTATCTATATGACATCTCTCCGACTCTGATGGGTCACGACGAAAGCAAATAAAGCAGAGAAATAAGGAGCGATTGACATCAATATTATTGCCTTCGGCATACTTATAGAGTTGCCTTGGCGACTTCCTTAGTGAAAAATTAATAGAGACTTAAGCACTATGGCCAACATGAGAATTTCTAAATGCAGTTGTTGGCCGACTTGGAATATGAAGCGATGTGTCTGTTCAAACTCAAATGTATAAATATGCATCCCGATTGTAAATGAATCAGAAGATTTTATAATAGATACAATAGGTAGATGTTGGATACAATAGAATAAAGTTCTCATATCAAAGACTATGATGCATGTTTTCAAATGGCGATTTAAATGAAAATCAGTTGGTGTGGCAAGTTACTTTTGGTGTCAATTGTATGTTGAGTTTATTGAAAAGTATTGCTAAGCTGTCTCCAAGTTGATTCTTTTTGGTTGTTTAAATTGATATAATAAGTTTATTTTTAGTTTATCAGTGCGCATTTGTTGTATCTGTGTGATTAATTGACTGGTTCTTTCAAGGAGAGATTAAATCCTTTTGGTTGATCATAGTAATCAGGGAGATTCATCTGGATTATTAAAGTAGAGCTTAGTAGTCATAATCCTACATATTTATACAAGTTATAAATAGATCATATGCCGACAATTTGAGTTTCTGCCAGAATAAGTTGCCCACTTCTATTTCATTTGACTCCGCATACCCAATAAGGCACTGGTCTCTGCAATTTCATCATTAAGATTCATTTATTCTCTTTACATATGTTAATTGAGCATAATAGTATTTAGATTAGAAGATTGCTATTGCTCTTGAATTCATTTGTTCACTTCCATCTACCATTGTGGAAAAATCATTGCAAGAAGGATAATCATAAGTCAAGTCTGCTTCATTCAGATAGGTACACCCACCTAGGTTTAGCAGCACCTGAAGAGTAGAAGGTTAAGCTCTCTTGAATTTTTCTATTACCCTGAAACGTATCAAGAGATTGGCAGCCTCTTGAGGCATCCCGTCTGCGTTTTTGAGAGCTAACAAATTGGCGACTCTATTGGGGATACATTCAGAATTAAAGCCTTAATCATAGAGTCGGGAACTTTATACAGACTCTGTTGGGAATAAGAAATGTCAATACTTTTCTCACTTTTGAAAAAAGTGAGTGGCAACTCTAAAAGAAACATTGCATTTGTTCAAACATGAATGGAAGAAGATGTCGATATAGGGGAGGTCATATTAGAGGTCCTCCTAGCAGCAGTAAGTTGACACACAATGATCTAAAAATGGAGGGTAATCAGAGTGGACCTATTGATCATGATACTCCTCAGGTTGATTATGAATCTTTAACTTATGAGGAAGTCAAGGCACTGTTTGAATCTCGGAGGATGGAGATAGAAGAACTAAAAGTTGAATTGCAGAAATCCCATCAGCCAAATCATCCTCCTTATATTCCCACACAACATGCATACACACAGCCACCTCATGGTCAACATTATGTGCCACGCCACCATACACAATTCAATAATCCCATGGAGCAATATCATCACCCACCTAACCCTCCCCCTCACCAGTATGCAACAATGATAATCAAGCAATTTGATCTAACAGGGCTTCAATTGTACCCTTACCCTATGGATGGTAGTTGGAGAAGTCTTGTTCCAAAGTTTACGGGGAGTAGTGCCATCGCTACTGAAAATCATTTGAGGAGCTTCAATGCTTTCATCAAAGACATAGATGTGCCATATGAAGATTTACACATGAGGCTGTTTATGATGTCACCCATTCATGAAGTTAGGGATTGGTTTAATAGCCTGTTGTTTGCTTCTATTAAATCTCTCCAAGGTTTTTAGGATCAATTTCTCGAGCAATATGGAAATCTATCTGCACCAAATTGGGCTTCCCATAGGTTCGTACAGATTCAAAATCAGAATTTGCAGCAATATGTATGCCAGGAGCAGCAATTTGAAGCGGAAGAAGATGTGTATACTCAAAGCTAGGACTCCATCATAGAATCAGAGTGAAAAATTCCCCCCTTGGATGCATTTCTTGACATAAGGATATATGAAGGAAAAGATATGATTTCTCTGTACAATAGAATGACAGATATTTGTATGCAGATACCTTCTCATTGTAGGCAAACAAGGGCAATGTTTGTTGAGTATTTTGTAAGAGCATGGGAACCTGAATCAGCCTATTGGTTTGAATCATCAATACAACATGCCCGTGATCACGTGAATAAATTCATTGATGCCATGGAAAAGATAAGGCATGAAAACACTACCAATGTTGATTCCAATTGTTGTATTTCTAATGAGTATAGAGGAATTGATCAAACAATGCATCCAATAGAAGATGAGACATCTGCAAGTCAAGATGATTCCTGTGATAGCTTGCATGAGGAAGATGAAGGTACAAGATATCTCTCTTGCATAACAGATTGTGACAGGGAAAGCAGTGTGTGTTATGAGGGATCTAGTGAGTATTCAGATTTTGAGGATGGACCTATGGATTTTGATCTACAATCAAGGGATTCTAGCAGCCCTTTTGGAAATTAGGATGAAACATGCTCAAATGAGAAGGAGAGTACGTCAACATATGAAGAGAATGACTATAATGATCTTGAAACTTGCCATGTTGATGAATTGGAAAATGAAATGGAAGGGGATTGTGTATCATATCACAATAATGAAGAGCTTGAGGAACTTGTGGATTCTGATTTACAGCAAGGTGACTCTTGTAGTTCTTTTGGTGATCGAGAGGAAGAAGGAATGGATAATATGAGTCCATTTGACAGTAAACAAATTATACCTCCAGCTGCAGTTGAAAGACATGAAGACACATTCAGTGAAGAAGAGGTTTGTACATATGAAAGTGATTCCCAAATATTTTTTAATCCATTGTATGATGAAGTGATAAAAGAGGATAAGATGATATTTTTCCAAGGTGTGCCCAAGAATGAATATAAGGTATTTTCAAATCCACTTTATGTCAAAGAGGAGATAATTTCAAACAAGCTAAATGATGGGATAAGTGACTTCGCTGGTAATGTTTCTGATTTTTCATTCTCTGATGATCTTGGGCCTCTTTTTGATGATGACAAAAGTGAAGAATATAACTGTAGTAATGAAGATGTTGAGACTTGTTCACTCAGCAGTGAGAAAATTTTGGATTTGCTAACTCTTGAATATCTGAGATGTGTACACAAGGATGATTCTGAAGTTCTGTGTCTAGTTTACATTTGTTTTGACAGTGATAGATCTTTGTGTGATGATTCTTATGACTCTCAGTGCATTTCTCGAGTTGATAGAGAAGCCTTTAAAGTTGATCAAAAGTCTGTGTCTATTCAAGATAAGGTATGTGATTTTGAAAATTCTAATTCATGTGTAAAAGACATTTGTTTGCATGTCAAGGATGATAGAGGTTCAACTTTGATTGGCCCATATATGCTTGATATAGAAGATATGAGTCATAATCAACTGTCATTTCCAAATGATAGTATTGAAGATGTGCAAAAGGTTTCAGATTTGTGTGTTTCAAACAGTGTCGATATAACAAAACCTTTTGTTTCTCAAGAAAGGCACTTTGATGATGAATTTTCAATACAGCTAAGAGAATGTTTCATAGTACACAACAGTGAGAAGGATAATGAGGAATTTTTCATTGAGTATGCATACTTTTTCTATGTTGAAGATAATAGAAGTTTGTTCCATGATGATGAAGAATTTGAACTACTGAATGATGAAGGGAATTTGGGTCAAGTTGAGCATGATGATCCTCTAAAAACTTGCAATAATAGTGACAGGAAAGATTGCATGAGTATCTTCAAGAAGAATTTGATGAACTCAAGACAAAACCAGGTATTTGATAGGGGAAAGTATGGTTTGAGTTCCAGATTGTAACAGCTTAGAACAGGTGGAGTTGAAACACAGAGGATTTAGGGTTGCCAATGCATGGACAACTCTTGATGGTCCTCTTTAAAATTATTTTCCATGCATAGTAGTTTAGGGTTTTGCTCATCTCCATTTTGCATTCATTTTTCGTTCATTCCATCATGCTGTATTTCCATTTCCATTATGCTCATTGCTCATCATTTTGTGTCTGGTTTGCTCACCCAAAGATCTGGATCCTTGTAATCATCTTACAATCATTCATCCCCAGATGAAGGCACTATTGGAACTGTAAATTTTTTAATATCTTCACAAGTTTTCCATAACCCTAAGTTTCCATATGAGTCCTCATCATAAGCAAAAGGGTTTGTCTTCATGTCATTCTCCCTGTTTCTTGCCATGTGGTCTCATTGTTTCCATCGGGTCTTGCATAATTCACATCATGGTTTGTATCGGCGTGACAATATCGAGGTCTCCCCGATCCATTTTTCTGCTTGTAAACGTCTGTGTTGCCTATCAGCAAGACGTTTCTGATGTCATGGCGATTGGATTTTATCTACTAGCAGCTATTGGCAAGATGTTTTCATTGTTTCGACGACAGAAAGGGAACATATCGGCATGAGTTACACCGTCAAAATGAGTTCTTATCAATTACATTATGTCTCGCCGACCGGTATATATGGAGATACATTGGCAGGAGTTGCAGCATCGATATAAAGGCATAGTGAACCCTTTTGGTCTCACCGACTAACATATTGAAGGATTTCTTTGGCCAAACATTTTGTTTTCGGTGTGAAGTCATAACAAATTCACATTGTCACACCGACCGGTGGTGGGAGGATGCGTATATCGGTAAGAGTTAAAGTTTTCAAAGTGAGGTCTCGATGAGTGACCTCCGGTCTCGTCGATAATGCACATGAGGTCTTTGTCGGCATGAAAATGAATTGTCCCAGTGACACACAAGGTGGCTAATGATTTTTGGTAAGATATAGTATGCTCTACATGAGGTCTCCCCAATATCATAATGTTACAGCGATACATGTAGAATGAAAGAATACATCTCGGGGAAACATAGGTTATCTATATGACATCTCTCTGACTCTGATGGGTCATGGTGAAAGTGAATAAAGCAAAGAAATAAGGGGCGATTGACAGCGATATTATTACCTTCGGCATACTTACAGAGTTGCCTTGGCGACTGCCTCAGCAAATGATTAACAAAGACTTAAGCACTGTGGCCGACATGAGAATTTCTAAATGCAGTTGTTGGCCGACTTGGAATATGAAGCAATGTGTCTGTTCAAACTCAAATGTATAAATATGCATCACGATTGTAAATGAATCAGAAGATTTTAGAATAGATACAGTAGGTAGATGATGGATATAGTAGAATAAAGTTCTCATATCAGAGACTATGATGCATGTTTTCAAATGGCGATTTAAATGAAAATCAGTTGGTGTGGCAAGTTACTTTTGGTGTCAATTGTATGTTGAGTTTATTGAAAAGTATTGCTAAGCTGTCTCCAAGTTGATTCTTTCTGGTTGTTTAAATTGATATAACAAGTTTATTTTCAATTTATCAGTGCACATTTGTTGTATCTGTGTGATTAATTGACTGGTTCTTTCAAGGAGAGATTAAATCCTTTTGTTTGATCATAGTAATCAGGGAGATTCATCTGGATTATTAAAGTAGAGCTTAGTAGTCATAATCATGCATGTTTATACAAGTTATAAACAGATCATATGCTGACAATTTGAGTTTCTGCCAGAATAAGTTGCCCACTTCTGTTTCATTTGACTCCACATACCCAATAAGGCACTAGTCTCTGAAATTTCATCATTAAGATTCATTCATTCTCTTTACATCTATTAATTGAGCATAATAGGATTTAGATTAGAAGATTGCTATTGCTCTTGAATTCATTTGTTCACTTCCATCTGCCATTGTGGACAAATCATTGCAAGAAGGATAATCATAAGTCAAGTCTGCTTCATTCAGATAGGTACACCTGCCTAGGTTTAGCAGCACCTGAAGAGTAGAAGGTTAAGCTCTCTTGACCTTGTCTGTTACCCTGAAACATATCAAGAGATTGGCAGCCTCTTGAGGCATCCCGCCTACATTTTTGAGAGCTAATAGGGCCAACCTAAGAACTCTCTTGATATTTCTTTCTCCTCTAAGAACATAATCAAAAATTTACCTGATGGTCCTCTTTACATAGCTAGTTTTTATCTATGATACACCTACTATTGGGATATTAATAGATCTCTCTTGTGGAGAGAACATGATCACCGAGGAGTTTTTAGTATTACATGACCTTTTATCAAGATGACTATGACAAACCAAAAAGCATGGATCAAGATGCATAATGGTTTTGTTTTCCCTACAATCATCAATTTTCCTTCCATTACAGATAGGGCCAAAAACATCAAATGTTACATTCTCCATCATCGCGCAGTCGGACCAATTTTGTTTCAACTAGGCCATCCATGGCTTTGCTCAATGAAAGTTGTCCCTTCAGTTGTTCATAAATACATAAAGTTTCCATTTGACAATGAAATATTTATTTTCCACCATAGTGGATTTAACCATTTGTCTTCCAAAGGAAACTTTTCCTTAGAATCCTTTTGGCCTGAGCCCATGGAACCAATAACACCCCGACAAGACTTCTTTTTCATAGCCTATCAAAAATTTAAAGCTAAGAAAATAGCTAAATTGTCTCTCCACAACATGTCCCCACCCAACTCTCAAACTCCTATCATAGATGAAACCATTCTTCAACCTAAACAAGAACAACATAATCAAGATCAGTAAACAAAAAACACTTCACCCACATCATCTGAATGACCAAGAGACAATGATAGCAACCATGTGTCATGCTGCCTCACATAAAACAAGTTTACAAAACAAAAGAGAAAGTGGCTATTCAACCTCCTATGGTTCCTTTCGTTCCTCCCCTTCAGAAAGAAAAGCAACCTATGGTTGATCAACCTGCTCTTACACCAACACAACTTCAAAATTAAATGAAAAGAAATAGAGGTGCTCAGAAGCATAGACGTAGACGTCATGCACTTGCTCGCCAATTGTACATGAACCTACCAATGAAAATAAAAACCTGAACTTGACAAAAGCAATGCATGACCATATTCCTACTCACCTACCACAAAGTGATCCAATACAAAAATCACAACAAGAGGAGCACTCTTTCTCGAGTATTATCATTCGTCCTCCTATTGTGATTAACTTTGATGATGATGAGGAAACAAATAAGATTTACAAAGAAGTGCATAATGAATTGAACACATTTTTTTCCTTGTTTATGAGCTTAACTGAGATATCTCCTATACAGAGTGATGAACCTAGTACTTTACCTAGTTCATCACTTGTTCTAGTCCCTTTAGCCAACTATTCACTTTCTAAATTCAATGAACATGATTTCCCGAGGCAGATGATTTATTAGACAGTTGACTTGCATTTTCCTTACTAGTCTTCTACATTTTATTTTATTTTCCTGCATGTGCGTAATTTGATCCCCCATGATGTTTTCTCTGATGTTCTCTTTCTTTGTGACTAAACCGTAGACTTTTGGGGTTCCTATAGACTTTTCTAGCTCTTCTAGGGTTTTTCACCTAAAAGGAGAGAGATAGGGCCCAAAAATGCTAAGGGTTCATTCAAATTATGTTATGTATGATGTTTTCTAAGCTAAATGAAGTAAACTAAATGCAATTAAGTGATCTGAATGAATGAATATGAATCTAAAACTAAGATTTAAACTATGCTTGAAAACACGCTATGATATGCAAACAATGAACTAAAAGATGAAATAATGCATAACAAAAAGAAATGAGATGAAACAAAGTGTACTTGGGCAATGTATGATGAATCTAGAATGTTATGAATGCCGAATGAGTCCTCCTACTAGTAAAAAAGTGTTGGAAACTAGTTTCTAACTATCGAGATCCAGAATTTGACAAAATTCAGATTTTCAGTCTTAAGGTGGGACTCATTCGCCACTAGTGGCGAATCAGTCCTCTCCCAAAATTCTAAAAAATCAGGAGACAACTCTGCAACACCAGATCTAGAAATCTCTAATTGTCAGGTTGCCAAATTCAATTCTATAGGAAACAGACAGAAAACCTTCTCCAAGCTTGAAATATGAATGAGTTGACTTGAAGCACCTAGTTGACTTGTTTACCAATCTTCAACACCAAAAAGCTTGTTAAATCTACACACAAAATTTTGCAAACACACATTCAATAGGGGAAAAATGGTTGAGGGTTAGCAAATAGTGGTTTACCTTGGTCAAACCCCACTTTTGGTAATCAAACCCTTTGTTAGTTCTCAAAAACGCTAGTTGAAAAACCACAAGAGGTTGCCAAGCTCTTGGTATGTTTTAGGCTAATGAACAAGGCCAATTAATGTATTTGAACCTTCTTCTCTTTAGGCTCTACCAAACCTAGGTGGGTATACCTAATGTAAGTAAATAAGACTTAAACCATGTATTTCCTACTTGTGTAATCTATCCACAATGGCAATTGGAAGTGGAAAGATGCAAGTCTAATTTGGTATAAATTGTATAAGCAATATCAAGGTAAAGTTTATGAATATGTTCAGTTAACAGATGTGAGGTTTTGAAAATTTTTTTGATAAAACTAAATGATGAAATGGATAAGACTAGTGCCTTGTTGGGTAAATGGAGTCAAATGAAAATCTAAGAGAAGTGACTCGTGTTTGGTAGTAACTCTAACTGTTTGGCACACTAATATTGGTTTATAACATGTATAAATGTGTAGGAAAGTGATTGACAAACTCTACTTACTTATCTAACTAAGATAACCAGGTTACTTATAATTTATCAAAGGATTTTAATCTTTACCTAAAAGAAACAATTGAATAAATTATACAAGAAAACAAATAACACCAAATTTGAGGCAGATTGACAATCCTAATTATATGGTTCTTCTTACTAATCCAAATAATACTTCTAGATTATTGTGACTGACTAGAAATATTTTAATTCCTTTGGGGAAACCAATTAATCATATCACACAAGTACAATAAATGTGCACTGATAAATTGAATATATACTTGATATACCAATTTAAATAATAAAGAAGCATTAAAATGGAGACAACCAGATAATTGAATAACTTCAACAAATAATTGATACCAAGGTAATGCCACAAAATCAGAGATCTTTCATTGAATTTTTCAAAATATTGCTTGCAAAATAGTCTTTCAAAATATAAACATTATGGAACTTTTCTTCTATCCATTAATTATCCCTATTCTACTACTATCTTCTCCTATATCCTTCTTTTGGTCCTGGGCTCTCTTATATATACGAGAGACAACAAGCTTCATACCAAAAGACACGACTTTTGATAACAAAACATGATTTGAAACTAAACATAACATAAGAAACTAACATAATCACATACATGTGTGACAAAAATCTCCTAGTAAAATCTTGTGGTCATCTAAGACTTGTTCAAAGCTTTTACTATATGATATGGTCCACATCATTACCACTGACTGATTCTGATGGTTGTTTAGTTGTTTCTAGAACATCCACTGCCCAATTAATAAACAAATTAAAAGCTGAGACATGATCAATATATCCTTGTTTTGCATGGGTGTCTACATTGAAAATGACTTCTTTCATATCATACTCCATATGCATGAATTTCTCAATCTATTTATGAGTATTTTTCAAGACCATATCTTCATCATTGATCTCCTCCAATGCAGTTGTTACAGATTTTGTAAACTCTGATTTCCAATCATCCTCTTTTCAAAGATTCCTTGTATCATCATGGAGTGTAGGAACCAAATTAAAAAAAATAAGATCCTCCTCAAGTCTATGTTGATATTGGTTATGGGATTTCACCAAGTTGTTATATTGTTGTAGTATTTGGTCCTTCAGAACCTATTTATCCAGAAGCTCCTTTTTATCAATCATTCTTCCTTGTAATTGGACATTTTCCTTCAGTGTTGATTGTATTTGCTTAAACATACCCCAGTAATCACCAGCTTGCTTCATCAGCTTGTTGAACCTCACCTTGATTATTTCGGACATAGTGTTATACTTAGTGATTTTCACTTCCTTTTCTAGTGTTCTACACTTTTCCTGGGCTTTCAAATGGGAAATTTTCCAATAAGCTACATCAGCTAATGCATCCAACACGTTATTATCTTTCTCAAGCCACAAAGTGTACAATTCTGGAGAAAAAGAGGAGGATGACTTCTCCATTTGATGTGATAACTACTTTTTCAATTTGTAATTCTCTTTGACCAAATTTTCAATTTGTGCTCTTATGAACTTTGCCATATTTACATTCAGTTTTGTAGTTTCTAAGAGGTTAGTGTCCCTAACTCTTTTGACCAAAAGGTGTCCAAATACTTGATTTGGATTGTCAATTACTATTGGCATCTTCTCATGAGGTTATAATGACCAAATAAGCAAGGTATCCTCATATGGATTATATCCAGACCCTGAATATATCTTATCACTAGCCTCCTCTGTTAGGGTCATTGTTGTATCCCCTCTTTTTCTAAAACTGTCTAACACAATTGCATAGCTCATATCCCATCCTGGTAGCAGTAATACCCCAACCTCTTGGAGTAACTCTCTACCTCTTTCAGGAGTGATGGATTTCATCTCCCTGTCAACTTCTTTTTTCAATTCTTCTAAGGCAGCAACTTCCTCCTCAAGAGTAATATCTTGCTCCTTTTTTCTTATTTTCCTCCCCTTATACTCATAGAAAAATGATTTGAATTTAGGAGTTTTAACAAAATCATTATTAGAAATGAATTCATGGCTAGCCTTGACCCTAATTTCATTAGATAACTCATTTGATATTTCAAGTTTCACAAGTTCCTGAGGGCGCTCGTGTTGTGTAATCATAGAGGCCTTTATCTATTTCACTGGTTGCTCCTCTTCATCATTCTCTTCATCACATCCTTCTTCTTCACTATTGTCACTAGAGAAACATACATAAGGGGTGGGTTGTGAGGGTATTTGTTTCAAAGGCTCCACATCCTCAGCTTGCATTCCTCGGTGAATGCATAGGATGAAGTTTTGACCTATAATTAAGGTCGAGGACACTCCATGGACCAATTCGAATCACACTGTTGAGATTCACAAGTTAAGGGAAAGATCCACAAGCAATCAAACTAGTTGTTAGGTTTGAAATTATTCTGGTGCCAGTTTAAGAAACTGCCACTAAATCCAGAAGCAATAACTTTCTAGAAAAAGATCCAATCATGCTCAAATCTTGGAATAAGGAAATTGAGCATGTCCACGATGTAAACATAGATCCATAGGGCCTGGTGAGAAACTATGATGAATCCACCAACTTGAACTAAAAAAAGAACTGAAAAAGAACTAAAATTAAAAGGAAATATTTTTGGTTGATGCAAGATTACCAAGAACCAAGGATGCTCCTGCATCAGACATAGAGGGTTATTTTAAAAGTGAGTCCCTCACTTTGCTAGGGCTAAAATAAAACCAATACGATCTACCTCGGCCTGATAAATACAAGAAGAATCCTCCACTAGTCTTCCTTTCCACTTCACAAGATATTATTTGTACTGTCTTCCACAAGTTTTCCTCCCATCTCTGATATCCAAAATTTCTTCAATCTCATCTAACTTTTGTTTAGGAAATTGATTCTCCAATTTTTCTTTATTGTCTTCATTGAATTATGCTTCATGGTACTGATGTAGATTTGCAATGTTGAATATAGGTGATATACCCATGTCATCCGGTAACTCTACTTCATATGCATTTCTTGAATCAAATTTCTTCAAGATCTTACTGGGTCCAAACTTTCTCATCTTCAGCTTATTGTATGTGCCAACTAGAAATTTTTCCTTGCTCAAGTACACCATTACTTCATCTCCAACTTTAAACTCCTTATGTCTCCACTTTTCATTTTCTTTCTCCTTATACTTCTACTTCATATTTTCCAACTGCTCCTTCACTTGATTATGCACTTTCTTCATATGTTCTACAAATTCCTCTACTTTTGCACTCCTTTTATCTTCCATATTGATGTTTCTCAACTCTGATATACCTCTCTAGGATGAACTCCAGTAACAATCACAAAAGGTGTCTTTCCATTACTCCTATTCATTGAATTATTGTAAGCAAACTCTACTTGTGCAAGGAATAAATCCCAACTTCCTATCTTCTCTCCAACCAAGCATCTCAACAAATTCCCCAAACTCCTATTTACTACCTTTGTCTATCCATCAGTTTGTGGGTGAAAAGTAGAACATAGCTTCAAATCTGTCTTCAACTTCTTCCAAAGTTTTCTCCAAAAGTAACCAACAAATTTTGTATCCCTGTCTAAAACAATACTCCTAGGTAACCCATGCAATCTAACCACTTCCTTGAAAAACAATTATGCTACATGTACTGCATCTATTGTCTTCTTACAAGGTATGAAATGTACCATCTTAGAAAATATATCCGCCACCACAAATATAGAATCACTACCTCTTTGTATCTTTGGCAAACCAAATATGAAATATTCCATGTTGATATCTTCCCAAGGTCTCACCAGAACTGTCAAAGGTTTATACAATCCAACATTTTGACTACTTCATTTTGCAACTTTGCACAAATCTCCTAACATCCTTATGAATCTATGGCCAAAAGTAATTCTCACTTACCAAGGCTACTGTCTTATCAATCCCAAAGTGTCCTGACAATCCTCCACTATGTTTCTCTTTCACCAAGTTATCCCTCATTGAACTCTGAGGTATAAAAAACTAATTACCTCTGAACAACATATCCTCCTAAATGAAATAATCTAGCCACTGACTCCTATCCTCCAAGGTTGGCTCTTTACAAGCTCTCCAAGGTTCTACAAAATTTAGGTCTTCCTCATACAATTTCTTCAATTCACCAAAGCCTAATACCTCCACTCTCATTTTTGTTAGTAAATTCCTTCTCCTACTCAAATCATCAACAACTCTATTTGACTTTCCACTCCTATGCTTCAAAAAAAAAGTATAACTTTGCAAGAATTCTACCCATCTCATGTGTCTCTGATTCAACTTGCCTTGACTATTCAAATATTGCAATGGTTGATGATCTGTATACAACACAAACTCCTTAGGCAACAAGTAATGTATCCACTTCTTCAAGGCTTGAACTAAGGTATAAAACTTTTGATCATACACTGAATATCTTCTCCTAGCATCATTCAACTTCTCACTGAAGTAAGCTACAGGTCTCCTTTCTTGACTCAACACTGCTCCAATTGCATTTCCACTTGCATCACAGTCTACTTGAAATACCTTATTAAAATCTAGTAAATCCAACACAGGCTGCTCAGTCACCTTCTACTTCAACAACTCAAAACTATGATCTACTCCAGATGTCCACTTAAAATCCTTCTTATCTCCTCTCATTGTTTCTTTCATAGGACTACAAATAGAACAAAAATTCCTAATAAACATCTAGTAGAAACTATCCAATCCATGAAATGATCTTACCTCTCCAATGCTATCCAGTGTAGGCCACTCAACAATTGCTCTTACCTTCTCGGATCCATCTTGAATCCATCCACAAATATCACAAATTCTAGATATACCGATTCCTCCTTCATGAAACTACACTTCTTAATGTTTATCAGCAATTGTTCTCTCAACCTCTGCAAAACTTGTCTTATATGCAACAAATGTTCTTCTCTACTCTTATTGAAAATCAAGATTCCATCCAAATAAACAATCACAAACTTACCCCATAATTTCTTCAATACCTCATTCATCAGCCTCATGAAAATACTCAGTGCATTTGTTAGTCCAAAAGGCATCACCAACCACTCATACAATCCTTCATTTGTCTTGAATGTTTTCTTCCACTCATCCCCTTCTTTGATTCTGATCCGATGATATCCACTCTTCAAATCTATCTTTGTAAAATATTTAGCTCTACTCAAACAATCCATAATTTTATCCATCTAGGGTAAAGGAAATATATACTTCACTGTGATTCTATTTATGAGTCTAGAGTCTGTACACATCCTCCATTCTCCATCCTTCTTAGGTGCTAACACAACAGGTATTGTACAGGGACTTAAAATTTCTCTAATGAAACCCTTTCTCAACAATTCTTGCACTTTTCTATTCAACTCTTCATTCTCTACAAGTGTCATCCAATGTGTTGCTTTATTAGGCAAACTAGCTCTAGGAATTAGATCCATGCAATGACTAATACTCCTTACAGGTGGTAATACATCAGGTACATTATCTAAAATTATTTCTTCATACTCTATCAACAAATCATTTATCTCTTTCGGTTGTTCTTCCACATGTTTCAATTCTTTGACCTTCTTAGGAACCAAGACATAGCACATATTCTCATGTATCAATCCATCTAGAAATCTCCTTCCATCAACCAAACAAACTCTAGCACTCATACAAACCCCAACTTTAGGAACATCCTCGAATGGCAACAGTCTGCTTCATCCCATTAGAAACAATGGTATATGTATTCCTCTTTCCATCATGAATAGCATGCCTATCATACTTCCAAGGTCTTCCCAACAAAACATGGCATACATCCATAGGTATGATATCACACAAAACTTCATCATGATAATTTCCTATCTTCAATTTCACTAAACATTATTCACTTACCAATATCTTATGCTCATCTTGAATCCATGCTATCTGGTAGGGATTTGGGTGTTTCAACCTTTCCAGTTTCAATTTGGTCACCATCTTTAGAAACCAAGTTCTCAGAACTTCCACTATCAACAATCACTTTGCAACACTTATCAACTACCTTGCATCTGGTAAGAAATAAATTCTTTCTCTGCAACGGTTCCTGCTCCACCTCACTTCGATATAATACATTCTATTCACCAAAACTTATCCATCTTCTGGTTTATTATATGATCTAGCATGATCTTCCTCAACAAAGGTTGTCCTTATATTGTTTTATGTCTTTCCGCTTGTCTCTCCTTGATTACATTCAAATTCTCTATGTCCTTCTCCACCACACTTAAAGCAAGTTCCCCTGAATACTCTTTTCTCCTTATCATCTCTTCTATAACCTTCATTCTGGTAACCACCATATCCTCCTCTTCTATAAGAGTTTCAATCACCTCTACAATATGATTCATCATTCTTACTGATTTCCTTATCTTTATTCTAATTTGCAAAAGTTCCTCTTCCTCCTCCAGTAAAAATTCTTCCTCTCTGAAATCTTCCACCTCTTCCTCTCTGTCTTTGCTCATGTCTCTTATTCAGCTTATCCTCTACTTTTAGGGCATACTAATATGCCTCTTCCACACTCTGCAACTTAATCAAATTGATCTCATCCTATATAGATGGTCTCAAGCCATTCACATATCTGGCTACTTGCTCGATCTCATCCTCTGACTATCCAGATCTGATATTCAACTTGTAGAACTTCTCAATATACTCTGTCACACTTGACTCCTTCTACTTCAAAAGCTACAACTTTTGAAACAAACTAATCTAGTAGTCTACAGGCATAAACTTTGTCTTCAACTTATTCACCATCTGATCCCATGATTGTATCTTCTCCTTTCCTCTTCTTTTCCTATTTGTCTACAAATGTTCCTACCAAAGGGATGCATGTCCTTTCAACTTCATACAAGCAAATTTTACCTTCTTATCTTCAGTGGTACCTTCAAAATTAAAATACTTTTCCATCTCTATTATCCAATCAACCAATTCTTTTGAATCCAACTTACCTCTATATTTTGATGGATCAAAATGTGGTTTTGTATTCACTTTAGTTTGGGCTCTTATGAACCTCTCTTCTCCCTGATCAAGGCCTGTTTGCTCTTCTCTTCCTCTTTCTTCTTGTACTTCTACCTCTTCATCACTCACATCATCAACTAGTCGACCTCTCCTCTGGGTCATTTCAACTGCATCTAATATGGTAGCAATTCCTCTCATCATCTCCATTAAAGCAGGGTCTGCATTTCCATGTGCTCCATTTCCTCTAACATTTCTTCTTCCCACCATCTTTGCATAGATCCTCTGTAGTTTCAGGCTAGATCCTCAATCCACCACCCCACAACAAATCTTCAACAGGACCCTCCAAATTTTGGAGACCTCACATGGATTGAATCTTGCTCTAATACCAATCTGGTGTAGCCACGATAGGAGGGTCATCAAAGAGAACAATCTGGATCATGCAGGATGAGTAACACAATAGAAGCAACACAAAATATGGAGGCAAATGCAGATTCAAACATTCTCATTAACAGAAATCTTGATTACAATCAGTCAGCAACATCCGGGCTTCTATATTTGACTCACAGGCCTGATATAACATGTTCAAAATACAATATTCATATATGCTCCTTTATGCGAGAGACAATATGACATATAAAATCCTATATGTCTCTAATTTTCCTTCTTAATGATCTATTACAATGATTTATATCACATCTTGAGATCTAGAATCATCCGCATTGGCCAAAGATTATTCCAATCTCCAATGAAAGAAAATGTAACGTGTGCATGAATAGGTCAGCCTCATATTTGAATTACTCCTCAATGAATGCATAGGATGAAGTGTGGACCTATAATTAAGGTCGGGGACACTCCATGGAACAATTTGAACCACATCATCGAGATCAGCAAGTTACGAGAAAGATCCACAAGCGATCAAACTAGTTGTTAGGTTTGAAATTATTTTGGTGTCAGTTCAAGAAGTTGCCACTAAATCCAAAAGTTATAACTTGCCGGAAAAAGATCCAATCATACTCAAATCTTGGAATAAGGAAAATGAACATGTCCATGATGTACACATAGATCCACAGGTCCTAGTGAGCAACTATGATGAATCCACCAACTTGAACTAAACAAGAACTAAAACTGAAAGGAAATATTTTTGGTTGATGCAAGATTTCCAAGAACCAAGGATGCTACTGCATCACAAACTTTTGAAACAATTTGGTTATAGTGGAAAAGGATGTGGTTCTAGAGAATAAGGTATCTATGTCACTATAGAGCCTAAAAAACAAGAAACCACTAGTGGCCTTGGATATTGTCCCTCAAAAGAAACAAAAGAATTAAAAAAGCCTTCACTCAATACCAACACTATTACAAAAGATTCTTCTAAGACAACTTTAACCTTGGTGCATCCTAAACTAATAGAAACAACTAGTGTTCTTGGTTGTTTTCCCTTGAAAGAAATGAAATAATCAAAGAAATCTTTTCTTAATATCAATGTCATCACAAAAAACACTCCTAGGACATCTTCAACCACATGTCTTAGTAATGACTAGGTTTCATTAGATTTTATACCCTCCTTTAAGGGAGGGTAAAAAATATCACAATCTAAAGAGTCTTGTGTATGTATGGTACTTTGTACTAAGTAAGAGATACCTTTTTCACAAAATAAAGAAGCATCTTTTACTATTGATCAAGAGAGTGCCTTTTTGAGGCTTCTCCAAGCTCATTTGATATCTCTCCCTCCAAGAACATGAAAGAAATTTTACAAAAAATGTTCATTTTATGCATATCATCAAGTTAATTCTCATTCTATGATGCAACCAAAGTAGTTCCTGCAACCACACAACACAATTCCAAACAAAAATAATAACCTTCAAGTCAATATTCTTCAAAATTCTCTCTATCTCAGCAATCTCTCACAATTCCTTGTAACACTGCAACCCAACTCAATCAGGTAAAAACTTTCATCGAGATCTTTCAAGCCAAGACCTAAAACTTTTCAAAGATCCATCAACACACACAATAACATACTTCCAAACCACTATATACTTCTTTGAAACAATTCTCTCAATTTAGGCTTTTAATGCCAACTAGGCCTCAAATTAGGCCACTTTAACAAAGAAACTTGTCATGAAACTTTTCCAAAATCCATAAAACCATGTGGGAATAAATTTTCATGTTTTCAAATGAAAGATTCCACAACTTTCCTTCAAAAAATTATTCACCAAAGTATCAAAACCAAAAACCCTCTTTTTTACCTAAGAAACTAGGGTTTTATTGGAACTCACACATCCAACCTACAAACAACCTAACTAATACCTAAATCAGGTCCAAATAGGCCTGCAAAAACTCAATTCACCAAGAAAACTTGCTTCCCCAACCCTTTTTACACTTTGACAGACCAAAACCTCTCTTTTTCACATAGAAAACACAAATTCTCACTCTAGGGCTTCATGCCCAACTCAATTTTTGACCTCCCCTACACTCACTCAACATTCCCTCACCTTTTTATTGATGTTTCAGACCCATTCCTCAAGTTACAATGTCCACAATGAGAGGAATGGGTCAATATCCCATTTTAATGACTCGCAAACCCTTAAATTTGCAAACTTAGGTTGGTCTTAGTAAATTGACAATAAAATGCACCGGATTTGATGAGAAAGTTTCAAAATAGATTCAAATGAAATATGATACAATATACTATTCAATCCCAAATCAAATTGAATCAAGAAGGTGATTTATGGGTCGTATATAGTCATTGCAAACTTCAAAAAATATAGAAAAATAGAGAAAAACCAAGTAGTATTATTGTTTCAATCTTCAAAAGTGCTTCAACAACCTTTCCATCGAGTTCTTCATGTTATTTAAGATGTTTCCCACCAAAAAAAAACTATTCTAACTTCCTCAAACGATCTTTCTAATCAATATGACCATTGGTCTTCTAAAATTTCCTTTTTACAACTTTTCAAATTTTGCATTTTGCACAATTTACAACTTTTCAACATTTTTGCACATTTTGAAGTCTACATCACCTAAAAAACTATAAAGACTCAAACTTGACTAAATACATTGAAAAATGGTCTCCAAGACCTTATTTAGGCAAAACACACCAAAACCTAAAGCCTACACAACTATTTCTTGAATTGATAATTTTTATTCAATGGTGCCCCTACACCATTCTACTAATGAATGTAAGGCTTTGAGTGATAAAATTAAACATCTTAAGGATTGTGGTGCTATTCCTTGTGTTGATGCACCTATTTCCTCAAATTGCTACTAATTTTCATGATATCATGTTGCTCATCACTATGTGGCATTTGTAGCTTTATTTGTCTCGCTCATTGCCATTCATGGTGGTACAATTTTAGGTGCAACCATATCTCTCTTAGCAGCAACATGATAGTTCTTGGTGGTTGTCTTTGTCTCTATGATTTGGAGGCAAGGATAATTGTTGAAGTGGGAAACAAATATCTTCAATATATAACACCAAATAACCTCCATAAGAAATAGAGAGAAGCAACAATGGAAGATGCTATTCCACCAAACAAGAATTGCAATATGATACAATATGATCAATATGTTATAAAATACAATGCAAAATATGCTAGAGAATCCTTGCTTATAAAGGCAAGGATGAGAGATAGGATTAGACAAGATCATGACAATTGTCTTAATCCTATCATATGAGACGTCTAACTCATAACTACCTAGGATAATGTAAAGTTTAGATAAGACAACTAAGACTTCTAGAAGAAATATTATATCCTAAGTAAACTTAACATTTGAACTAAGTCCTCTAAGTCCCTAGTAAATAATTAATTAGGTACAAAAATTTATTCACACCAACAGTGTTGACATATGACTTCTAGTGTTGTCATTGATGGCAAATAAAGTCATTGATCCAGTCCGCACTGTAGTATCTAACTTATCGGAAGGCATATTGAAAAACAAGGTATCCAGTTGAAGTTGAATCTATCAAAGTTTTCATTACCAAGTTATCAGTTTTGATTGTGGATCTCAGGAAAGGTCATTGGGCATATGAAATGTCTTACTCTTGAGTTTTCTACTTTCACATCAATTGGTGTACAAGTTAGGAGATTCGATTGTTCGATTTTCTATTTATCAGTACATGAAGGCCGACTAAGTGAATGTTGGGTGTTGCGGATTTTTAAGATGGAATTATTTAAAGTATTTTTGTGTTCAAATATTTTGTTTTGGGTCCTAACTATGCTATGGCCGACAGTTGGGAGATATTTTCTATTTCATTGAAGCTGACATATAGCAATTGAATTCTTGGTAGTGGATATATATATGAGATCAGTTAATTCATTTTGGTGGGCATATGTGTGAGTTTGATAGGTGTTGATGTGTGAAAATATCAAAAGATTAGTTGAGAAATTTTTATTTTTGCATAAGAGGATTTTTGTGAAGCGAATTAAGGTAGAGAAGAGCGAAGTGCAAAATCTGACAGAAGGTCCAAAATCTAATCTATGAGCCTAACCAGAACTGTAATTAGGCATTTGTAGATGCTATCTTTTCAGTTCAATCTTTTGGTGTAATTAATTCATTTTGGTGGGCATATGTGTGAGTTTGATATGTGTTGATGTGTGTGAAAATATCAAAAGATTAGTTGAGAAATTTTTATTTGTGCATAAGAGGATTTTTGTGAAGCGAATTAAGGTAGAGCAAAGCGAAGTGCAAAATTTGACAGAAGGTCCAAAATCTGATCTATGAGCCTAACTAGAACTATAATCAGGAATTTGTAGATGCTATCTTTTCAGTTCAATCTTTTGGTGTAATCCAAATCTCTTATAAGGAAATGAGCCTTCCTTATTTTGAGCAATGAGCTCTAGATAGTGTGCCTAAATTATGCAAGTGCATTCTCTTGTAAAACACTTATATTTTGAGTACTCAAATTGTGGAGTGACCTCCATCGTGGTTTTTCCCCTAACAGGTTTTCCACGTAAAAATCCTTGTGTTATGGTGTTGTGGATTATTGTTTCATGTTCATGCATCTTTATTTTTATTGAATGTTTTAAGAAATTGAAAGGCCAAATTAATAAAGTTTAAAATTTCTCAATACTGATTCACCCCCCTCTCAATGTTGCTTGAGTCCACTTAAGTAAAACTTAGAGAGGAACAAACCAATGCAAAATACAAAAGATGGGTCCCAGCAACAAGGTCTGATGAGGTACCCATGTACAAAACAAAAATCTCTCACAAATAGAGAAAAGGAGAAAAAACCCATGGGAGAAAAATCCTCTCCTAAAGAGAGACAACAAGATTCAAAGAAAACTAAAAAAGGAAGGAGGACTCATCAAGACCCCACAAGGACAACTTCCTTCAACCCAAGTATTGATCACAACTGAAGATAGTGAGGTGAAGACAAAGGTTTAGTGAAGATGTCTATAACCTACTAATTTGTAGGAAAATACTCCAAGATGAGAACACTATCTTGGATGAGTTGTCTGATGAAGTGCATGTGGATCTCAATATGCTTAGTACATTGATGCTCCACTAGGTTGCAAGAGTTATGGATGGCACTCTGATTGTCACATCAAATATTAGTGGGTTGAGTGGAAGGGAATCTGAACTTAGTCATCAATTGATGAAGCCACAAAACCTCATGACCATCTAATACTGCACTTTGATACTCATCCTCTATCGATAATACTGCAATAGTAGTCTGCTTCTTGCATGACTATGCAATTAGACCAAAACAAAGGAAAAAGACAAATCTATAAGTAGAATTTTGATCATTGACATCACCAGCCCAATATGAGTTAGTGAAGCCTACAATCCTATATGCACGTGATGTATAATGAATGACAAAATGAGTAGTGCCTTCAATGCATCCCAAGATATGTTTGGCGGCCTTCCAATGACTCTCATGAGGCTCCTATGAGAAGCAAGATACAAGTCCAACTGTAAAGGAAATATCAGGATGACTATGTTTCAAGTACAAAAGACTGCCAACCAATTGTCGATACAAGGTAGGATCAGCTGTAGGAGTTGTAAGAACTTATGAAAAGCAACAACGGGATCAAGAGACTAAACATAGCACAAAAGAGAGAGACAAGATGAGAGAATATGATTATTGTATTCTCAATATGCATGAAGATGTACCATTACAAGTATGTACAAGGCTTGCTTATAAAGGAAAGCTAGGACACAATGAAGGGCCATGAATGAGACAAGTGTCCCAATCATGTGTAGGGTAGGTAGATAGAAATAATAGATAATTCCATGAAAGGTGGATCACCCACCTAAAGTGGAATTATCATGCCACAAAAAGTGGAGATAAAAAGGTGATAACTAGATTGCACCACAAAGAGTGGAATTTCTCCTACACACACTTCCCTAAGTGTCCAACTCATATCTCTTAATGTATGCACAAACCTAGATGAAAGATGCAAATAATTAGGTGTCACAAGTGCAAAATACAATGATATACATTCCCTAAGTAAGCTTATGTAAAGTGTAATAAGTAAAATACTTATTTACACCAACACCCCCCTTAAGTGCAACTGAGGGAATGAAGACTCAAGCTAACCATGCAAGATAAGATGCAAGATGGGTCCTGGAAACTAAGCCATGTTAGGTACTCATGTAAAAATGTAATGCAATCTCTCACAAGCAAGGAAAGGGAGAAAACCTCATGGGAAAAACTCCCCCTCAAAAGAGAGAAGAAAACAAATGAATTTACAAATGGAGAAGGAAAAAAACCCCAAGATGAGGAAAAATTCCTTCCATGAAAGAGAAGAAGAAGAGAGACAAGGAAGCCCCCCCTCAATGTACAATGTTCACCCATGGAAGATGCTCGAGAAGGAATGAAGAAGCTACTCCAAAAGCATTGAAAAACGTTCCTCCCCTTAGGAAGAAACAATACTAAAGGTGCATGAATGAAGTCTCCCCAATCCACAAGTGAAGAAGGAAGAACCCTCAAAATGTGAGTCTTTGAAATCTGCTCAAATTTCCCTATGTTGATGCTAAAAGATGCCTTTCCCAAACCATGTGAAGCTGCAATGGCAAGTGCAAAGGTCAAAGTATAGTCACTTCCTATAATTTGTGATAACCCCTTTGCAACAACACTCCCATCTACTGAAAAAGACAACTCAAGCTCTAGCAAGGATGAAGGTAGAACATACTCCAAACACACAAGTGACTCCTTAGGAGAGAAAGTGGCCTCCTCCAACTGTTGTACATATGCATCCACAATCACATCAACCTCGAAAGACTGATCATGTAGAGGAGCGTCGGAGTGTTCCCTCGCAACAACTGAAGAAGAATCACCTTCATCAAAGAGAAGATGTAAGTAATCAAATGTGTCTCCCAAATCTACAATGTAGGACTCCACAAACAAGTTGCCAATGTCTGTTAAGTAGTCATCCCATGAAACTGCTGATGGAAGACAAGGTATACACTATTACACTAAATCACAAGGCACTTAAACTGGCAGAACACAAGTATCATTAGGTACATTAGTAGATGGAGTATCAACAATAGGATCAAGAACCTCAAGAGTAGTGAGCACTCCAAGATTCAAGTAACCATACTCATTCTCCTCAAGTGTGTCCACACTAGAGTGAACTGAATCATCAGTATGAGCAAAGTATGAGAAGGTGTAGAACTGAGAGCGATGATCAACCTCCCCAACTACAACAAGAGCCCTGCAATGCAAATCCCGAACAATGACAGAATCTGGTGTGAACTCTACACTCTTTCTTGTACCACTATGTGTAATCTGATAGATGTAAAGGATGTTCCTTGACAAAGTAGGCACACATAGAACATCATTAAATGCTCCACCTTCAATTTCAATAGAACCCTTCCCACAAACTACCAAAGAAGTTTTGTTGACCATCAAAATGGGTGGTGATAAACAAGAATCAAATGAAGAGAACATATCCTTGGAAGAATTCATATGATGTGAAGTTACTGAATCAAGGATCCACCTATCTGAATTGGAATTTGCAATTGCAAGAAATGCTTGCCCCTTACATGTCTCATGTTGAGATGATGTAGAAGAAGGAGATGAGTTTGATGTTGTTACCATGAGAGTTGTTCCTTTTCCCTTAGAAGTAGAAGTGGAAGGAGATGAGTCCTTCTCCCGATATGCATTTGGCAAGTTGATGTTGTTCTTCTTGAGGATGTTTTTCAACTCATCAATTTACTTAACATGACAACAATGCTCCTCATGACCAAACTTTTTGCAATATGCACATGTTGGTTTCTCCTTCTTGCTTGAGTTGTTTTTTGAAGAAGATGAAGTTGAGTTTTGTTGTGGAGGAGTGCATTGTTTGTTCTCTCCTTGTAGCTTTGGTGAATATTGCTTTTGGTCTTTCCCTTTGCCTTGCTTGTTGTTTCCATGATTTACCACCAATGCTCTTGAAGTTGAAGACTTGAGAATTCCCATTTTCATCAACTTATTTTGCTCAAGAATCAAAAGATCTATGAGAGCCTCAAAAGATGGTGATTTGAAGTTGTTATTTGTCAATCATTGAGTCTGAAAACTTGAAACAAAGGTTTCATACTCAGCTGGAAGTTTGTCCAACAAGTTGAAGACCAATTGATCTTCCTCTTTCTCAATGCCACAATCTTTTAGTTTTGCTCTTAGCTCATTTTCCTCAGTGACATAATCTTGAATTGTGTCAAAATCCTTGAGATCAAGGCTTAGGAGATCATTTTCAAGCTTGTACCCCTTAACCTTATCAACCTTGCCATACAAAGCAGCAAGCTTATCCCAAGCTTCCTTGGTTGTAGTACATTTATCAACATGAAAAATGAGATCATGTGAAATGAGCTTTCTAAGTGTACCCAATGCCATAGAAGTTTTAGTGATCCAATCCATATATGCAGTTGGATCTTCCTTAGGATCTGAAGGTGCAATTATGGTTCCATTAATATAGTAAATTAAACCTTTTTCCATTAGTTTACTCCATGCATGTACTTTCCATGTAGCATAATTATGTGCAGTTAAGAGTGGAATTTTAGATGAACCCATGATGGAATGCAAGAGCACAAGAGAGAAAATAGGAACAATCACACAAGAGACAACCCCAAAATTCACTCAATCAAAGTACCCCCCCCCCAAAAAAAAAGATGATTTTGGCACTTTATAATTTAGTGCGTGTACAATAGGCCACTTGCAACTTGGCTAAGTGGACTTATGATTTCTAATTTACAACTTGCCAAAAATAGGCTAATAACAGACTAGAAAAATGAAGCAAAGACTTGAATTGAGATCTATGCAATACAAGTGCCAAATAGGCCAAAAAAGACCATATATTGAAAGTACAAAATCCACTCAAGATCACTTCAAACTGATTGCAGATTCAAGAATTAGACAAAAAATCATGCACTTTCAAAAGAAACGACACCTGAAAAGGAGTTTGTATGTGCCTAAACGGAGCCCTAGAAGTTGTAGAAATGAGGACTAGACAGGTACAAAGTTGAAAAAATGAAAATTCTAGAGAATCTGTCTTCCAAAATCAGAAACCAAGCACACAACTATGAAGTACACAAAAAATTATCCCAAATCAAAAAAAATCTCAAAAAAAAGAGCTAAAACGAGCAAGATATGGGCCTGTGAAGTTGAGCTATGAAATCAAAAACTCCATTGGCGAGGAGGGGCAAAACCTCCAAAAGCACGTTGATGTCATTGCTGACGTGATGCTGATATCATCACTTCAAATGATCAAAATGATGACCTGCAAGGAGTTAAAAAGAATATTTTGCCTGGTAGAATATTCACATAAATGTGAGCTTAAAATTGATGGCTTATAAAATGTCACAGTCGATCACACGTAGTCTGCCAGATTTCATCAAAAACTAACCACCGATTGAATTTGTTTGAGGCCACCGGAATATGGAAGATGCAATATTCATATAGAATATTTTGATCACTGGCTTTTAATAGATGTTGGCCGGTTTATTAAACCTGACCGCCGAGTTTTTTATTGAGGGTGTCGGTGGGAGATATGCGAGGCCACAGCATACAGTACCTGTGGGTACAACAGGTCTGCAGGCTGCAGACTTGTATATTCTGCGACTTTGCAGACTTAAATTTTTTGATTTTTTTTTTGAGATTTTTTATTTATAAAAATCAAAAAAGCAAATACAATATTTGATTTACAAAATGGAAAAGAACCCCAAATAAATTTTAAGGGTTTTATTTTTTTACAATTTTTCTAAAAACTTTCAAAAAATTTCACAAATATTTTTTGCAAAATATTAAAACCGAATATTTTGAGAAAATATTTTTTCCAAAACTATAGAATTTTTCAAAAAAATGAAAAAATACCCAAATTGGAGAATTTTTTTGATCTAGAGCTCCCGGTGTCTGATTTTGACAAAATGAAAGGCTATCTTGATTGAAAACAGCCTTCTGAATCCGAATTTGAGGTCAGATCTGGTCTAGGATTCACCAAAAAAAAAATCTCAAATTTTCCTCTTGACCACTTTCACATGAACTAAGATCTCCCAGCAATGGTTATGCAAAGGACCTCCAACTGCTCTGATACCATGTAAGAATTTATGAAAAGCAACAATAGGATCAAGAGACTAAACATAGCACAAAATAGAGACAAGATGAGAGAATATGATTATTGTATTCTCAATATGCATCAAGATGTACCATTACAAGTATGTACAAGGCTTGGTTATAAATGCAAGCTAGGACACAATGAAGGACCATGAATGAGACAAGTGTCCCAATCATGTGTAGGGTAGGTACAAAGAAATAATAGATAATTCCATGAAAGGTGGATCACCCACCTAAAGTGGAATTATCATGCCACAAAAAGTGGAGATAAAAATGTGATAACTAGATCGCACCACAAAGAGTGGAATTTCTCCTACACACACTTCCCTAAGTGTCCAACTCATATCTTTCAATGTATGCACAAACCTAGATGAAAGATGCAAATAACTAGGTGTCACAAGTGCAAACTACAATGATATGCATTCCCTAAGTAAGCTTAAGTAAAGTTTAATAAGTAAAATACTTATTTACACCAACAGGAGTAGTGCAATTGGTAGAAAATACAACACCTAACTAAAAAATGAGTGGGGGCAGGCTTGCAATTAGCCATGCCAAATCTCTAAAGAAAATCAAGAGCATATTTTTTCTAGAAAATGAAGATCCCCTTAGAATTTTGATGAGATTGAACATCAAGGAAGTAATGCAAAATACCAAAGTTGGTCATATAAAAATGCTCCATCAATGCTCACTATGTACTCTAAATCATGGAAGTAGAACTCCCTGTGAGAATCAAATCATCCACGTAGAGCACAAGTATGAGTAGATCCTCTCCATGTCTCTAAGTATAAATTGTGGGATCAGAATGGCAACAAGTGTAGCTAGAGGCAATCAAGAATCTATCCATCTTCTCATACCAAGCTCAAGGAGCCTATTTAAAACCATACAATGAACATCGAATCTTGCAAACAAGTAAAGAGTCCTGCACAAAACCTAATGGTTGCTCCATATAGATTTAATCATGAAGATACCCGTGCAAGAAAGAACTCTTCACATCCATCTGATACACTAACCATCTCTATTATGGGGCTATATCAAGGACAAGGCAAATAGAATCCATCTTGGAAATAGGAGCAAAGGTCTCAGAATAGTCAATTCCTTCAACCTGAGAAAACCCCTTTGCAACAGGACAAGTATTGTACTTGTCAATGAAACCATATGTTGCATACTTGGTACAATACACCCACTTGCACCAAAACAACTTTCTTCTCTTAGGAAGAGGTACAAGATCCCAAGTATGATTCTTCATCAAAGAAGAATACTCATCAACCATAGCATTATCCCACTCTGCAATACCTAAAGCATCTAAAAGCTTTTGAGGATCATCTAAAACAACATGAATCAAAAGACTCATTCTTGAAGTTTGATAATGAGTGTGGCAAGTTTCTAAGGGATCACCAGCAAGACGACCAACCTCTTCAAGAGGAACATGAGCCCATCATGGCCTAGTGGGTGAATGTGGAGGAGGTAGATCAAGACCATCATCTTCCTCAAGTAGCAAAAAATCATCAACTAAATAAGATTGAGTAGGTTGTGATAAAGAAGAATCCAGAGGATACGTCTATGTGAAGGGCTTGGAAAACTAAACATCACAACAAAAATGAACCTCTCATGTGTTAGGATCAAACAATTTTTATAACTTCACATCCTCACAATAGCCAACAAAATGGTACCACTGACTCTTCTCCATTGATTTATGCCAACCATCCAGAATGAATTCCCAAGCCTCACTACTGAATACTCTGAAGAAGGATACATTAGGCTTGTGATGAGACCAAGCCTCCTCAAGAGCCATATTCCACACTACCTTTTGGGGCATACAATTCTAAATATAATTGGAATAATTGATAGCTTCATCCCAAAATTTTGCAACCATGGACCTAGTCTGAATCATACAATTGGCTATCTCCTTAAGAGTCCTATTCTTTCTCTCTGCCAAACCATTTTTTTGATTAGTATAAGGAACCATGTGTTGATGAAGAATACCATGCTCACTGCAAAAATCCTGAAATTCCTAATTGACATACTCCCCACCATTATATATGTGTATCCGTCTGAAATGATGAAAATTGGAGTCTTATGTTTTAGGAGATAGAACTAAAGGGGGATTAGGTTTCCTCCACCAATTTCCTTCAATTTTCATTCAAGGGGTATGTGCAAAATCATCATGGAAAAAATAGGCCCTTAAGTGGCAAAAAATTCAAAAAAATTAGAGTTAGGCAGCTTAACGTAAAAATTTGAATAAGTTATCTACATTATTTCAAAAATATGTAAGAATAGAATATTTAGAAAATTTGATGTAGTTTCTAAACTACTAGGTTTAATATTTGTAAAAAAATATATCTATTTGGTGAAAATTTAAAATTTCAATGCAGTAGCACTTAAATTTCAAGGAAAAAATAAAAAGTAGGTGTTTGTCTGACCACCCTAATCACAATAAAATGATAATATTTTTTTTATAAGATTTTAGATATAAGTAGAGGACTTATGTCCCAATGTGATGCATTTTTTTTGTAATTTTTTCCAAGTAAATAATTAATTATGAATTTTTTATTACAACTTTTAAAAAATATAAAAACTTGTATGTCCGACCACCTAAACTTGGTCAAAATTTCATAAAATTCATTTTTTTTAATCCAATATTATGTGAAGGATATAATGTGATTCATGTTTTAGATTCAAAAAATGTCATACCATTTGAAATCTATAGATGTTTTTCAATCAGCCTATCAATCAGGACTTTAGTTGTAATTCAAATAGAAAATGAATAATAATTATTTATTAAATTCAAAGTAAAGCATAATTTATATTGGTGGAAAGCTGAGAATCTCCTTTAAAAACCCTTTTCATCTCATTGGTTTTGGGTAAAAAGAAAGTCATTAGCCACATACCCTACACATACCCACCATATCGCCACTTTTTGGCCCATCATAATCCTACACATACCCCAAAGAAACCTTGGAGATCTCAATATAGGGATGGAAATGAGGGTAAGAGATATACAATAAGTTTTCCTTGGGGTTTGATTAAATACAAAATGGTGTTCACCACCAAGCAAAGTCTTGGAAAGAAATAAATGTAATGATATGTAAACCTAACTATGCAACCTAAGATATGAAATTGAAAATTAGAAGAATGAACTGAGAAAGGATAGAGGGGTACCTAGAAAACTAAAGAAGCTTGGAACAAGGTCTGCACACCTAAAAATCTGAACTTTAATGCACATTGGGACTTATACCCCAGTAGGGGTGATTTAGTCCTAGTTTAGGATTTCAGGTCGAAACTAGAATCTGAAACTACTAAACCATGATCTATAAAAAATGCTTGAAATCTAGTATACTAAGACTCATACACCACAAGTGGTGATTTAGACCCAATATCAGGGTTGATATGAAACTCTGATATCCTCTAATGTTCTCCTGTAGCTTCTCTCCTATCAAATCTTTGAGTATGAAACATTGAATTCTGCTTTGTAGATGAATTTCAATGATCTTGCAATGTAGATGACAACTTTAACAAATTTGACAAATTTTCTCCAATCTTTCTCTTTAATGAATCTTCAACCTAGATCTGCAAATCACACATCAAAGAGAGGGGGAAAAAATTAGTGGATAGGGGTTTTCCTTGGTCAAACCTCATTTTGGTAATCAAACCTTGAAATAAAATCAAATAGAATGAAGGAATGATGAATGAACAAATAAGCTATATTGCAACTCACCAAACCCTTGAACAAAAGGCTGCAATCTTATATGTAATGGCTAGCATGAATTTGGACCTTGACTCTTAATTTTGTGTTATGGATCTTGAATTGAATGCTTGCTTGAATCATAAGAACCTATATCACAAATGTTAGCTCAAAAACAAGCATGATGCATGATGACTTTGACATGATGCTTGAATCTTGAATATAGCTCCAAAACACTTGATAATCACTCTTGAATTCTCTTGTAAACTAAAATTTTCTATAATACTTGATCTCAAAAAGTGTGAAGATGTCTTAGATGAAACTAGGTGAATTAACCTTGTATTTATACTTGTTTATGCCAAATTTCCCAAAATTACAACACTACAAACTAACATTAGATCTAGGAGAATAAAATCCCACCAAGAATTTGAATTTAAAATTGTTCCAAGCTAAGAGGGACTCATACGCCAATTGGCATATGAGTCCTAGTAAGCTAAGCTTGGGACACAAATTTCAAGAATTATTAAGTTTTATGCCAATTTTAGGTTTAGGCCCTGAAACTTAGGTGGGACCCATATTCCAAAGGTGGCATATGAGTTCTATATCACTAAATATGGGCCATACAAACCAAAATCATTAAATTATGAGTGGTCATTTGATATGTGTCAGGATTATCCTCAAAAAGATGCATTAAATAGGCTTGCAGATGCAAAATAGGACTAAATAAGGCATAAAGAAGCCCAATTTTAGCAAGGAGGGCCCAAACAAGTGTGAAAATGTAGGGGGATACATTTTTCTATAGTACATTTATCCCCCGCTTTAGTGAGAGGATCAATTTGTTTCAAACTCACACTAAAGTAGGCAAACTCACATCAAGAGGTGTCCAAATGTACCAATGCTAGTAAGATAGGATGACAACAGTCAAGAGGGATGATCAAACCCCCATGATCAAGATCTTATGGAAAACCAATATAGGCTCAAAATAACACACATGTAAATAATATAAGGAGCAACAACAAGGCACAAGCATACACTGTCAAAGACAAAGAGAAGGAAAAACAAAAATAAAAGGGGTGGATCAAGCTTCAACTGTTTGTCCCTCATGTTATGGATTACATCTAATTTGTTCATCCAAGAAAGTTTACAAGTGGAACACAATGTCCACTGTACAAACCAAACACATGCTCACAGGGGCTAGTGGAACCCCAGGTCATCCACTAGGTGAGCCCGCAGTGAGGCACATACACACACAGTCGGTATGCGCTCACACAGACAAGCAAGTGGCTATTGGAAATTCATGCCTAAGTTCATCTCCCATACATGCAACCATACCAAATCTATACCTCCTAATAACTTTGATAGGGAACCACACAACATGAACAATAGGATTCATGAGGAAAGAAAAGCTTCATATGCTTGACACCCATGAACAAACAAGATGGCTCCATAGGCAAGCAAAGTGTGTTATGTAAGGTGACCATATAGTAGATGTTGTAAATTAAAAATAGTGTAAGGTACATTCAAATGAGTTTTTCTTAGTTCATGTAAGGTCATAACTTAGGGAACATTGTGCCTAATGTCTCCAAGAGAGGACCAATCGAAGAATAGAAGATTCAAAACTTAGGGGATACAGTGTGTCACATCAAGCCATTAAGAGGAATATAATATGCTAAGAGAGATCACGCTCTTGAGGGACATCACACCTAATTTCACCACAAAGAGAAAGACACATCACATGAATTAAGAAGACTACACATTGAAACATGATAGATGCGAAAAGAATAATGCCAATGTATGCCCCCACTTTAAAGAAATTGCTAAACACCATGATGTGAGCAATTACTTTAAAGTAGAAAATGATAAATGCTAACAATAAATATGACATGAGAGATTATTTAGAAATCCCTATTCCAAGTCATATGTTTCCAAATAAGGCTAAGGCTACATCATGAAAAGGGGTTGCCCCCAAAATGAAATCCCAAAAAATCACATAAGGGATCCATGGATTTGGGGTTAGTATGTCTTTGCTACAATGTTATTAGAGAGCTCAAAACTGTCATCATTCCCCAAATACTCATGGAACAAGTAGAATGACACAAAGAGAAAAAAAAACAAATAAAAATCCTTTCTGGTCAACATGGAAGAGACCTAAATGTCTTGACGCTTTATGTCATCCCCAAAAGGAAAACAAAAGAAAAAGAAAAGATAAAGGAAAAATTTTTGGGTCAACATGGAAGAGACCTAAATGTTTCAACGCTTTGCATCATCCCCAAGAGGAAAACACAAGAGAAAGAAAAGATAAAGGAAAAGATTTACAACATATAGAAGAATGTAGGTACAAATAGAGGAATGTCACAAAGAGAGTCACATCAAATAGAATGGTGTAGGAGATCACATTACACACATGTAATCACACAACATGAAAAATAAAATAATGCAAAAATACTAGTAAGGAACATGTGAGTCAACCTATAGCAGGCCATTCATATCCCAATCTTATTCATTGTCTATGGAAGGCAGAAAACTAGCCAAAGGGACAATAGAAAATTCTGAAATAGGGGTATCACCAAGTTCAACACTCTTCTTAGGAGAATTATTGTTTAACCTCATAGAAGAGTAAAATAATGTATTCAATTTATTATGCACTTCTTCATCAATTTTAGCAACCTCGTCATCGTCATCTAGGTTAATCACAACAATAGGTCGAATGATAATATCTAAAGAGGGATTTATCTCTTTTTGTTGTTGTGATATAGGATCTTTTTTTTGTGGCAAAGAGGGTGACTCATCATGTATTTTCTTCAATCATGTTTGGATGCTGATTTTCTTTATTGTTTTCTTTATTTAAATTTCAAGCAAGAGCACAACATATATGCCTATGCTCTCTAGCATTTTTATTTCTTTTAGTATGATTTTCAAGTTGTGTTTGTGTAAGAGTGGGTTTATCAACCATAGGTTTCTATTCTTCCTTAAGGAGTGGAACAGAAGGAACCATAGGAGGTTGTTCAACCACTTTCTCTTTAGCTTTCTAAACTTGTTTTATCTTAGGAGGCATGATAAGATTCCTTTCATTATCTCTTGGTCTTTTGTAGGAGATAGGAAAAGTATTTGTCTTAGGTTGGTCTTGTTTATTTGGAATGTCTTTAGGTTCAATCATAGTTTCATCAATGATAGGAGGCTCAATCATGGGTTGAGGCATGTTTCTAAGTGATAGTTTTGCTATGAATTTCACTTTAAACTTTTGATATGATTTGAAAAAGAAGTCCTCATGAGGTTTAATAGGTTCCATAGGCTCAATCCAAAATAAATCCAATGAAAAGTTCCCACAAGAAGATAGAGGATTAAAGCCACTATGGTGCACAATAAATATTTCATTTGCAAAGGGAAAATTTAAGCATTTATGCATGGCCAACTAGACGTCTTCCATGGAGCGTAGCCATAGATAACCAAGCTTCACATAGAATTGACCCAATGTCGAGATGATGGAGAATGAGACATTTAATTATTTTGGTCCAACTTTTAAAGGAAGGATGATTGATCCCATCGTAGGGAAGGAAAAACCATAATACATTTTTATCCATGCTTTTAGTTTATCATATGTTTCTTGATAGATCTCATGCACAAGTAATAATTCATCAGTGATCACATTCCCTCCACACACGTGATCAATTAATATCCCATTAGTGAGCTTTTCATTGATTTGAGTTGTCTTCCTTATAGCAGCCACTTGGGTATCAACATGTTGAGTTAGTTTAGGGGGTTAGGTTGAAGGAAGCCTTTATTATGTTTTCTAAAAGGTTGATAATTATTTTGGTTTGTGGATTCAGACTTCTCAAGTTGGCTAGAGGTGGATTTTGTTTCACAACTACTAACTGAGTTTTGATAATCACGAAGGGAAGTACACAATTTTACAAAGGAAACTTCATCATACCAAGCTTATATTGTATCTTAGTTTGTAAGTTCTCAATGAACATTCGTTGAAGGTGAGGATCAAGAATCATTATGTCGACTTGGGAATAAAGTGATTGGTAGCGTAAAATGAATTTAGTAACATTTTCATCATCTTTTTCTTACATCTCATCAAATCAATTAAGGTTATCTTAGGAGTCATGTGCACTTGGAAATGGTTTATAAAGGCCTCAAAAGGTTCAATGAATGAATGAATTGAGTTATTCGATAACAAACAAAACCATTCTAAAGTGGTGTCTTTTAAGGATCTAGGGAAAAGCTTAGCTAAGAGCTTATCCTCAAGGAAAAAATCACTACATGAGGCAGTATAAGAAAAAGCATGGTTAGAAGGATCTCCTTTCCCCCATATTTCTCAAACCTAGGAATCTTTATGCCTTGCGGTATTGGCATTCTCAATGTCTCCAAGGATTAGTGATTTCTTTTGACATGGTACATAATTTGGCCATTTTGATTTTGGCTTATGGTGGAAATTTTCTTTTGAAGGTATGAAACATTTTGCAAATGTTGTTTAAGGATGGTGTCATTGGTTGTATTTTGAGATGGAGGTGAATATGGTGAAGGTGTATATGTGTTTGAGGGGGAATTGAATGGAATTCTTATGAGAGGTAAAGTGATAGGAGATATGATGTTCGATGCCACAAAGGTACAAGGATTGCTAGCAGAAATACACAAGGTAGGAAAGATATTAGTAGGTTGCATCATTGTTTTAACTTGAGGGTTGGTATGGGTAGGAATAGAGGAAATGGTTCTAGGAGGAGGAATTTTAGTTCCTCCTTGACTTTGGACATTGTTTGAAGGTAAAGCATAGCTAGTCATTGAGGTGAGATGTTTTCCAAAAATTTGAGCTAGGTTACACATGAGTTCAACTCCTTCTTCACTTTCAATCATGCAATGTATGTTATCTATGGTAGTAATAGTAGTGGTTAAAAAAATTTCAGTACTCAATTGGTTTTGTAGGTTTGTTGAGTCTTCATGGATTTGGATTGTGTTTACTTGTGAAATACTAGCAACCATTGTTTCAACAATTGTCACACTACTTGAAGACAAAGAGTTGTTAAGGGTATGGTCTATAACTAGTGAGCTAGTTTCAAAACTAGAAGTGAAAGAGCTAGATAACCTAAGATCCATGACGATTGTGCTACCACAGGATGGCATGAGTCTCGAACTTCATCTCACTATAGTATTAGCAATAGGACACCAAGTTGTAAAGCTCATGCAAGGGAAAATTAAGGAAATGAAAGATGCAATGAACAAAAGATAAATGATATACTTTGATTCAAATGAAATTAAGGTAGATGCAATGAAAGGAATGAAATAGAAACTCGGTAATCTAAAACAAAAAATGTAACAATAGCAAACAAAAGCACAAAAACAAGGTTTTTAATGTTGTGAAATGCAATTTTAGGTATGACATGGGACTAAATCACACAGAGGGGTATATGAATCCTAGTTAGGGTTTTTGAATGGTTCAACTACTACAAAATAGTCCACACAAAATACCCAAAAATTAGGTAAAACCACCTATATTGGGACTAAATCGCCCAGAGGGGCATATGAGTCCCAGATTAGAGTTTTTGCACTAATTTCAACAAATTCTGAGTGAATTTTAGGTTTGTATGATGTCTATACAATGCATAATTACAAATTCTAAGTGAAATTCAATGATGCAAGATGCAAAAATTCAACCTATATGCACTTTCATTAATACAAGATTTAGAAACCCTATATTCAAATTAACTAATGCAAGACCTAATATAAAGTTAATGTAAGCTATATCTAGGACTATGATGCACTCCATATCCAAAAATAAGGTGTTCTAACATAGGCTAGGTTCATGTCAGGTTCACCAAAATGAAATGATGAAAATTGGAGTCCTATGTTTTTGGAGATAGAACTAAAGGGGGATTAGGGTTCCTCCACCAATTTCCTTCATGTTTCATTCAAGGAAACCTTGGAGATCTCAATATAGGGATGGAAATGAGCGAAAGAGATCTACAATAAGGTTTCCTTGGAGTTTTATTAAAGACAAAATGTGCATTTGGAAGAATCATCAATGAATGTGAGCACATACTTAGCCCCTGAAAAATAAGGAGTTGGGAATGACATGAGATCACTATGGACCGACTCAAGGGGTGTGGTTGCACATGTAGCTTGACCCTTTGGAAAAGGATCTTGATGTTGCTTGTCAAGAACACAACCTTGGAAAACACCATTCGTGCAAGAGATCTTTGGAAGACCAACCACTAAGTTATGTACATGCATCTATTGAAGATATATATAGTTCAAGTTCCCAAATATTTCATCCCAAAGCTTGCTCATCGAATCAGTGTGAGCAACAAAATATGAACTAGATGAATACTCAAAGCCATCAAACCAATACAAATAATTCTCATGATCAACTATCCCTATAGAAAAAACTTTCTCAGGATCCTACAACTATCTAATAGTCACATTCTTTGGAGTAAACTTAACTAACTTCCCATGTCTAGAATGACAAATTTGATATATGGAAAGTAGATTCAATGAAATGTCAAGAACAAGAACATCCTCAATGCACCCATTGAACATTTGAATGGAGCCTATCCCCAAAAATAGAATCTGTGAAGAGTTCCCAACTACAATATGAGAAGTATAAGTAAGAAAAATGGAGTCAAGAAGATCACATGAAATGGTCATGTGATGTGAAGCACTTGAATCAAGAATACAACTATCGAAAGATGAATGAATTGCCCATGTTGAAAGATCTTGACCTTTTCCCATTGACAAAGGCTTAGATAGTAAAATGTTTTGTTTCTTCATAGCTTCCTCCAAGGCCTCAAGTATCTTAAAATAATGAACCTCATTATGCCTAGTTTTACCACAAATGAATAAGGATATCCTTTCTTTTTCTTAGACTTGGAAGAAGAATCTCTAGAGGTAGAAGAAGAAGGAGATGGAGTGGGCTTCTGATTATTCTCCAGCTTCAGTTTGGAGGGAGTCTCACTACCTGAAGATGATTCTCTCTTGGGATCCTTCTTATTCTTTCCTTTACCCTTGGATGATTGAGCCATTAGAGCGTGATTCTTAGAAGTAGGTAGTGCATCCAACTGAATCAACTTGGCCTCCTCCCTAGTAAGACACTCACAAAACAACTCAAAAGTAGGAATTTTATAATCATTCCCCATGGCATCCATAGTTGAATAGAAAGTAGAAGAAAACACTTGGTAAGGACCTCTTAACTTGGAAAAAATCAAGAAGATGCATTCATCACTAGATTTATCATGCCCACATCCTTTTAATTGTGACAAAATCAACTTGAATTATGCAAAAAATCTTGAATCGAAGGAAATGCATCTAGAGAGAGTGATTGTAGATCGAATTAAAGTTGTAAGACTCTGAGCTAATTACTTTTACCATACAATTCCTAGAGTTTATCCCAAACATTCTTAGGTGTTTTATACTCTACAATATGAAACAAGTTATCATATACATGTAAGCCAATGAGCACTTTTGCTTCATCCATTCTACATCTATGGGTAAATTTTTCATATTCCCTTGTGAATTCAAGTTTTTTTGCATCTAACATAGGCCATAAACACTTATATTGTAACAATTGAGTTATTTTTAGCTTCCATGTATGATAATTGTGTGGAGTGAGTGGTTCAATTTTCCTTAGATCTGCCATGTTGGATAGAACACCAAAATAAATAAGGAAATGTGGCACTTAAATTGTACCTTTCACCCCCCAGAATGTATTAAAACTCAATTTGCAACCCCCCCAACAAATTACAATGAAGAAATTTTTCAATTTGTACAAGTGACAAGCTCAAATCAATTGTTTATAACACATGGTGATTTTTACAATTTTTAGAAAAAAAGAGCTTGCCAAAACTAAAAATAGAGATTATAAAAAAATTCCTTGCAATTTTTTGAGAAATTTCAAAAAAAAAATCCAAAATTTGACTTTGTATGCAAAAGTTATGCCAATTACAAGTAATAAATGCACATGTACCTTCAAGCTGAAAAATCTAGCAAAAAATTGCAAAATTAGAAAAAAATCATTAGCACCGCTATGAAGTTCGTCGAACTAGCTTTTTGACGATATCTCATTTTCAAAAATTCGACTCCGTAGCAAAAAGTTATGCAAAATTGAAAAAAGGCCTAGAAGATTGATCACTAACCAGATGCAAAATTAACACTAACCAGATGCAAAATTAACACTAATCAAGCACAAAAAACTAGCCCCTAGGGGCTAGCTCCTAGCCATCCACATGACCAAGTGTTGGGAAAAGCAAAAAAAAATTGGCGGCTTGAAAACCATTAGTGGTTACCACCTTGCTAGTCACATTGAGAGGTAATTTTGGCAATCACCATTTTCTTCTTGGCAATTGAGGTTTACACTAGCGGTTATCACTTGAAGACTAGCAATCAAGGGTTAAACCTACCCACCTAGCGATCTTGTTGGCCGCAGCTTGTAGCTACTAGCGGCTAAGCCCAAAATTCATAGTGTTATCTCCTTCGCAAACATTTAAGGTTTTCCACTAAGAAAAAAATGTTGAATGGTCGACAAAATGCAAACTCCGGCAAAGACGCCAATCGGCCCAAAAAAACCAACGAGGACCTATCAAATGTTTGTAGTATGAACAGTATGTAGAAAAGAATGAATTCTAACCAAAGTATTTAAAAGCCCATAAATATATTAATCTGCCAACATTATAAATAACCCCAAATATTTATTAAAAAACTTTATCTCAATAATTAAAAAGCAGAATTTTTTTTGAATTTTTTTTGCAACAAGCCAAATTGGATGACTGTGGGGTGGTCATATGGCTGCCCTACTAAAAAAAAATTCCTCAAAATTTTTTTTTGTTGAATATAGGAAAATTATATATCAAAATTCATGCAAATGGCCCCCTAGATGCAATGACAGGGTTTTTTTTGCAAAAAATGCTCCTAAAAAAGTTCACCAGATCTGAGCTTCAAACCCTTGTTTGCCAAAGTTGCAAATGGTGACCAAATTAAGTGAAAAAAAATCCAAATTTGACTTTCTTGAGCCTCCTAGATGCAATGGGACAACTACAAATACTACTACTATAGTCAAAAGTGATGCAATCACCAAATCTCACCAAAATGCATACATGCAATACAGGATTAAAAAATATTTGAAAACCCTTTCTGATTCTCAATATCATATTGAAATGCAAGAGAAGAGCATACAGGTAATTTGCAATATCATAAAAGAAACTTGAATCACAATAGAAAACTTGATGGTAGAAACTCTCTAATGAAAAAAGGAAGGGGCTTGCAAAATTCAAAGCTCTGATACCATGTTGAAATGAGCAACCAAGATCTTCAATCTACAACACCAAATAACCTCCACAAGAAATAGAGAGAAGCAACAATGTAAGATGTTATTCCACCAAACAATAATTGCAATATGATCAATATGCTAGAGATTCCTTGCTTATAAAGGAAAGGATGAGAGGTAGGATTAGACAAGATCATGACAAGTGTCTTAATCCTATCACATGAGACAACTAACTCATAACTACCTAGGATAATGTAAAGTCTAGATAAGACAACTAAGACTTCTAGAAGAAAGCTTATATCCTAAGTAAACTTAACATGTGAACTCAGTCCCCTAAGTCCCTAGTAAAGAATTAACTAGGTACAATACTTTATTCACACCAACAATAACTATTTTTTTGAGGTGTGAATTATTTTCAAGGATCACATCTTCCTCTTTTTCTACTTAAAATACCAACATAGCAAGTATGTTGACAATTTAAGTGGGGGCATATGGTCCCCCATTCATTGTTTTCATGTCCCTTTCTTAGTCATGAAAACATACATCTCCTAAGAAGTATGAAATTTTTATTTAGAGTTTGGTCTTCTCAATTCATGTGATGTGTCTTCTTCTTGGTGATAATGGGTTTGATATCCTTCAAGATTGTGACCTTTCTGAGCATATGAAATTGATCTTAGTAGTAATGCTATGGATTGTGTTCCCTAGGTTGTGAATATTTTATCCTTGACTAGCCCTCTCTTAGAGACATTAACCACAGTGTCCCCTAAGGTAAGACCTCCCTTTGAATATCCTATCTCTTTGCATGTACAACCTTCATCAAGGCCACCAAGAAAAACACAACTTGCTTTCCAGTGGAGCCTTTTTCACTAGTGCCTAGCATAACGCAACTTGCTACACTTGTGACCATTTCTGTGGCGCCTTATCAATGTTATCAGGTGGTATAAATTTGGTATGGTTGGGAGCATATAGACCTGGAATTACTTTCCCATTGGCCACCTTTTTATGGATACATAGTGACCTACTTTGTGTTTCTCACTTTCTTTTGGGCTCACCTAGTAGACAACAGGTTTCACTAGCCCTTGTGAGTGCATTTTTCATGGCCACCGAGCATAACACAACTCACTTGCCTATAGAGCCATGTGTTTTATAAGTGATTTTACATCCTTGTGAGTGTATTTGATGGATATGTCATAACACAACTTTCTAGTTCATCTTTCTTTCCTCTTTGCATTAACTTTAACATTGTATGTTTGTTTATCTTGTCTTGCTACTTCATATCATACATCTTGTGTGTGTCCCTTTTTGCTTCTATTGGTTTTCCATTGGATCTTAATCCTGGGGTCTTTCCCAGCTCCTTGATCTTTTTCATCCTATCTCACTAACATTTGTAAACTTGGACCCCCTCTTGGTGTATATTTGTCTACTTTAGTGTGAGTTTGATGCAAGGTCATCCTCTCACTAAAGTGGGGGAAAAATGTAGTGTAGAAAAATATACTCCTTTACATTTTCAAACTTTGTTTGGGTCCCTCAATTAAAATGGACTTAATTAAACCTCTAATTGGCCCAAAATTGTATTAGCAAGCCTGGTTAATTGCAATTTCCAAAGGAGGAAGTGTGATTTAATTAATGCATTTATCATTATTAACACCTTGAAATTCACAAATCCTGATAACTTAGGTCAGGACCCCTTTGACCATAGGTGAATGGGTATGATTTAAGTTGCAATTGAAATTTTAAATAAGTTTTGGTGGTATTTTCATGATCCCAAATTCATATTCAAATGTTGGCTTGTAATGTTTAATTTTTGAGAAATTAGAAAATAATCTATAAAAGCAAGTTTATTTTCTCAATTCAAAAAATATAGCAAGAGGTGAACTTTCATATGAAAAAATATTATTGTCAAGAGCATTGAAGAGCATATTTATCAAGAATATATAGTAGCAATCGATATCTCAAGCATCATGTCAAAGTTATCAAGCATCATGCATATTTTTTGAGCTAACATTGTGATGTAGGTTTCAAAGATTCAAGTCAAACATTCAAATCAATATTTAAGTATCAAGATCCACATCCTTTGAAGCCATTTCATGTAGGATGAAGATCAATATTTCATATCTCCAAATGTTTATTCAATGGTTTTGTGAGTTTCAACATAGCATTGTTCATTCATCATTCCTTTCATATTTCATTATTTCAATTCAAGGTTTAATTACCCAAATGGGGTTTGAATAGGAAAAACCTCATTCACAAAAATAAACAATTTTTCACTCTTGTGTTTGTGTTGCAGATCTTAGGTTGAAGAAGGATTGAAGATCTATCAAAGTGAAAAATTAGAAAAGTTGTCAAAGTTGCAAAAGTTGTCAAAGTTGTTGTCAATTCATGGAAAATCACCTATAAATCTGATTTCCAACTTGGAACCTCTTAAAATGGGTAAAAGATAATTATTATCAAGTGATATCACACCCAATTCCAAGCTATTCCACTCAAGGATAACCCTAGATATCTCAATCCAAAAGAGAAAGAGATCTTGCAATAGGGTTGTCCTAGGGGCTGAAAGTAGACTAATAAGGGGTTCACCACCAAGTAAGAACTTGGAAAAGACAATGAAATGCAAGATGCAACACTAAACCCTAATTCAATGTAAAGACCTACAAAATGACCTAAAAAAGTGATTGAAACAACATAGAAAGCTATAGAAATGAATAAGTGCACCTAAAAATTTTAGAGATGATCTAGAGGAGCTCTGAAATGCTAAAAAGTTTGACTTTTTGACCTATCAGGACTCATTCGCCAATCTGGATGAATCAGTCCCAAATCTAGATTTTTGCACAGGTGTTTATTTTAGGAAAAAGGGTATCTAAATTTGTAAATAGATCTGGAAAACACCTATAGTGGGACTCATTCGCCACTCTTGGTGAATCGGTCCCATTTTTCTTTTTTAGGAATTTAAAGTTTGGATCTACACTTCAACACCTACTCTTTCCTTCCAACTTGAATTTCATATCTGAATCTACAAAAATTCTTGCAAAAACATAATATAAACTTGATTTTCTAATGGGGGTTTTCCTTGGTCAAACCCCTAGTTTGGTAATTAAACCTTGATAGAAATGAAACCTGCATGAAAATAGGAATGAAAAACCTAGCCTTAAGTGGGTCTAAGACTAGGAAATCTGAAACATAATACAATTCTATTCTAAATGTGAAAGAACAAGATGCATGAATTAAACTTGAATGATGCAAGACTCACTTTAGGAGATCTCTAATCACCTCAAATGAATCTTAATGATGCATAAATCTTCCTTAGGTTGAATGTAGAGTGACAATGGAGGATGGAATCACTTAGAAAATAAGTCCTTAAGCTTGGCTTGATGGCTATTTGCATCTCCCCAACCTAGAATTCTTCATGATTCACCATAGAAAACCATGATAAACCCTTAGCAATGCTAGATCTTGAATGAAAGTGAGCTTGAATACCTGAAAAAATGCTTTAATGTTGCTCCAAAGCTTCAACTTTGTTCCAAATAGACTCTTGAATGCTCTTGTGAAGAATACTTGAAAGCTTGAATCTTTAAATTTCTCTTGATAATGCTTGCTTGGATTGATTAGATGATAAAAAATGACTTGAAAACTTGCTTATGTAGGAATTAACACCTAATTGACCATTATTTAGATCTCAAAGGCCGACACCCACTAAAGATTTGAATTAAAATGGTGAATTTCTTGCTCAAATTTGAAAAAGACCCAAAATGGGACTCATTCGCCACCTTTGGCGAATGGGTCCCACCTAAGGGGACTCATTTGCCCAAGGTGGTGAATGATTCCAACCTTAGCTTTTTGAGGTGGGTTTTAGGGATTTTTGGTGTTTTAAGTGATTTTGTTGGGTTTTTTAGGTGAAATAAGCCTTGAGATCCAAAATAATGGATCTTAAGGGCCTATTAATGATGATTTTAAAATGCAAGGGTGCCAAAATAGGTCCAAATTAGACAATGAATTGTACTATCTCCAAGATGGGAGTACAATTTTGGTGGTCACATTTAGGCCCCACTTTAGCGCCCATATGACTTTACATGAATATGTAAGCTAAAGGACTTTGAACAATACACTTTATCTCATAGAAAGGATATGCATATAAGTTCATTCACAACATGGTGGAATGAAGCCCCTAGTGTAGTTATCTACAAAACCACAACGTTGGGAAATGCATCCTGAAACATGAATTCGTTAGTTGTCCAAAAAAAATCCTCTTATTTAGAAATCAAATTTGAGGGTAGATGTATGCCCCCCTTGATTCCACTTGCTTTATAGAGGTGGAATCAAGGTAGCATTGTAACCATGCCAAAGAAGGTAAGTCATATCATATGGTATTTTCAAGTACCATACCACATAATGATAGACATTTGATGAGGACAGGAGTGGAATCATGATTCCAGTGCAACAATTGACATTGAAAATGGGGCTCTCTAGCACCTGTTATGTTGATTTGAATGCAAAGCACGTTTTAACCCTAATATAGTAAAAACCCTAGTTTTAACTTATATAAGAGAAAAAAGAAAAGAAAAGTGTAACTATTTTTTCATTTACCTTTTTGTAGCTTGAGAATGATTCAAGAGTTGTTGAAGATGCTAAGTCGACGAGACTACAAACCTATGAGACTGGACATCCTACGACACTAGGTGGCCCACGATGAGCACTATCATGAAGTGAGTTGATTTATTTGCCTTAGCTTTGTCCTTATGCATTTATTTTATGATTTTTTTGAATTTCTAGTATAATCTAGGGCCTTGGAAAAAAATTCACAAAGTGTCCCTTTTTTCACAAAGTGTCCCTTTTGTTTGCAAAGTGTCCCACTTTTTTCAAAAAGTGTATCGTTTCTTCACAAAGTGTCCCAAAATGGGTCTAAAGTGTCTAGTATTGGAAATACAAGGGAAGACAACTCAGAGGGGGGGTGAATCAGTTGTCACAAAAATTCAAAACTTATTCAACTTATTAACCATGAAAACATAAATCATCAACACATCAGAAACACACATAACACCAAGATTTTTTACGTGGAAACCTTGTTAGGGGAAAAACCACGGTGGAGGTCAGTCCACAAGATTATACCTTGTTAAAAGTATAAATAAAATGAAATATGGGGAATGCACATGCATTCAGGTACACTACCTAGAGCTCACTGCTCAATTACAAAGGAAGACACATTGTCTTACAAAGAGATTCAAATTAAAGCCATCTGGATTTTGAACTGAGAAAATATCATTTGCTAATGCCTGATTACAATTACAATTAAGCACATGAACACTTCTTCAATTTTTTTCACTCTCCTTCACACTTCACAATTCTTCACACTCTACCCTGCCTTCAAATGATTTAGAACATTATTTGCGCACACACATAGAATCACACCTTTTTCACACATAAATTCGAATAAAAAATTGCTCTTATATATCCACAATATGAAATTTCATCGCCACAAGTCAGCCACAAAGAAATAATAAAATGAATATAAATTGTTGGCCCAAAACATTAAACATTATCAATGCAAATCAACCGAAGTCAAACACAACTTAGTGAGGACCCAAATCAACATCTCCAACATGAAGACACTTCAATTAATTTCTCCTCAAAGATCCACAACACGCTACAAACACTATGCCGGCCAAGAACAAGAAAAACATGAACACGCAAAAGAAAATTGCCAACCATGATCACAACGATCAATGCGGATGTGCAACAAAGATAGAGCATGACTTAGAAAAATCCACAATCATCATGAATAACAAGAGAAGCATCCGCAATAACTGAACTAACTAAAATAGCATCATCTTCAATCAGGAACACCAACTGAAGAAACGGAAAAACTATTTGAATGGAAATATTCATATTTTGATCAAATCTTCATCCAGATCTCTAAAAATCAACATGGATAAACTAGATATACTCAGTAACAAACCCTTTAGTCCACAACCTTTGATCAACAATGTACATAAATAACCACCATACTGAACTTCACTTCACCACTGACAACCTAGAACTCATTTATTAAAATTTTCACAATATCATCGACATATACAACTTCAAATACATTTATGCTAATATTTTTGACATCAATGACAACCAAATATTATCAACACAACCACAACATCCAACAATCTCCCCCTTTGGCATTGATGGCAATAAATGATGTGGAAAACACCATCAACGCAACTAACTCCTGCTTAGGTTTTGACTCATCTTCTCCTCAACACTTTCACATAATATTTCTCCCCATAAGGCTCTTCTCAGATAATCACGAGTTTTTCAAATGACTCTTCTCCCCCTTTGACATCAATGACAAAGTTCTCTAAGCTCTAAACCACATATCTAAATTTTTGAACATCTAACTACTCTCCCTGAGTAGCAGCCACCACAATATCAATCTGAGACAAGATATGATTGTGAAATGCATGGACTGATGCAATGCAATGCATCCTTAGTTCTGATTAGGATTGGTAATCACCCCTAACTTCCCTCTGAGATACTCAAAAGCATCCTTAGGAAATGGCTTGGTAAATATGTCTGTAATCTGCTCCTTAGTAGGTACATGTACTCCAATCTGACTTCTTTTTCACTTACCTTCTCCCTCAAAAAGTGAAACTTGATAGATATATGCTTTTTTTTTTAATGCAACACCAAATTCTTGGAAATTTTAATAGCACTTGAGTTAGCATAGAATATAGCAATATGCTCATCATATATAATTTTGATATCCTTCAACATATGTTTCATCCATAGGACTTGAGTACAATTAGTAGTAGCAATGTATTCAGCCTCTACAGTAGACAAGGAAATGGCATTTTTCTTCTTGCTTAACCATGAAATTAGCTTCTTACCTAAGAAAAATGCTCCACCACTAATAATTTTTCTATCATTCACATCTCTTGCCCAGTCAGCATCAATAAAGGCACTCAAAGTAAGATATTTATCTTTAGGATACCATATGTCAAGATCAACAGTTCCCTTCAAGTATCTAAAAATTCTCTTCACAACAGTCACATGAGATTCTTTCGGATTAGCTTGAAATCTTACAACAATACATAAAACATTCATTATATCAAGCCTAGTTTGAGTTAAGTACAACAATCTACCAATCATTGATCTGTATCTTGTCTGATTTTCTTTCAAAGAATCATCTTTTGTTGTCAACTTGCATTCGGTCACCATGGGTGTACCAACTGGCTTTGAATCTTCCATACCAAACTTCTTCAACAATTCTTTCACATACTTGGAATGAGATATGAAAATCCCTTTATCTAACTGAGTAATTTGGAATCCCAAAAATAATTTCATCTCACCAATCATAGACATCTCAAATTCATTCTTTGTTAAATCCAAGCTTTAGCAAATACTTGTCCAATCTTGCATACCATGCTCTAGGGGCTTGCTTGAGTCCATGCAATGCTTTCTTCAACCGACACACCATATCTTCTTTATCAGTCAATTGGAATCCGTCAGGTTGCTTAACATACACTTCTTCTTCCAATTCACCATTTAGAAAAGATGATTTTACATCCATTTGATTAACTTTGTAGTTCTTGTGAGTAGCCTAAGCAAGAAATAATCTTACAACTTCAATTCTAGCAACAAGGGAAAAGGTATATTCAAAATCAATTCCTTCCATTTTCTAATATCCTTTACATACCATTCTTGCTTTGTTTCTAACCACTTCACCTTGCTAATTTAGTTTGTTTCTAAAGACCCATTTGGTTCCAATGGAATTCTTATCCTTAGGTCTGGGAACAAGAATCCATGTATCATTATTTTCAATTTGTTTTAACTCGTCTTTCATTGCTTCAATCCATTGCTCAGTAGGCTCAGTCTTTGAATTCAAGAAATACTCTTTTGCAATCTTTCTCCTAGTCTAGACACCTTTGTTCTTATCACCTATAATCTAATCTTCAGAATGATTCAATCTTACATACCTCGAAGTATTCTTAGGATTTTCTTCAACTTCAGGGTCTTTTGATCTTTCTTCTGCTCTTTCACTAGTTTCTCCTTCTTTACATTTTCTTGATTTTCCAAATTGATTTGCACTTGATTTGTAGTCTGAACTTACTTTCCTTTGTTTGTATTGTCATCCTGATCATCAAAGTCATATCCACAGGATCTGGATAGTGTACCAAAGTCTTCATCAACCTTAACATTTGCACTTTCAACCATTTTATTCAATCTTTTATTGTAACACCGGTAGGCCTTACTTTTAGTAGCATAACCTAGAAAGATACCTTCATCACTCCTAGCATCAAACTTTCCTATGTCTTCATCTCTCTTAATATAACATCTGCTTCCAAATATCTTGAAGTATTTAATAGTAGGTTTTTGACCAGTCCATAGATCAAAAGGGGTCTTACCAATATCGCTTTTGATTTGTACTTGGTTGAGTGTGTACACAACAGTACTCATGGCTTCTCTTCAATAGATATGAGGAACAATTCCTTCTAGCACCATAGTTCTAGCAACATCCTCAACTATTTTGTTCTTCCCTTCCACAACTCCATTTTGCTGAGGGGTCTGCAGTGTAGATAATTGTCTCTTTATTCCATATTCTTCACAAAAAAAATTAAATTCACAAAAAGTGAATTCACCACCTCTATCTAATCTCAGACATTTAATCTTCAAACCTCTCTATCTCAACCATAGCTTTAAATATCTTGAACTTTTCTAGTGCTTCAAATTTCTCCCTTACGAAAGTAACCCATACCATTCTAGAATAATCATCAATGAGTAACATGAAATACCTATAACCTTGTAAACTTCTAACCTTAGAGGGGCCACACAAATCAGTATGCACAAGCTCTAACAATTCATTTGAACAATTCTTTTTACTCTGAAATGAAATCCTAGTTTGCTTTTGCAATTGGTGTTCCTTGCATATTGCATTGGTAGGTTTCACCAACTTAGGTAGATCTCTCACAACCTTAGTGGACCTTATCTTGACAATATTATCAAAGTTAACATGACACAACCTCCTATGCCATAGCCAACTTTCATCAACTTGAGAAATCAAACAACTTTTACTGGCAAACTCAAGTGAAAGATATTACCTTTTATTTTTGTACCTAATGCAATTTCATTTCTGGAACTCAATATTCTGCACTTTTCATGCTTGAACTGAATATTGTATCCCTTATCAACCATTTGACCAACACTCAAAATATTACACTTCAATCCTTCCACATATAGAACATCATCAGTATTATGCTTACCATCAAGAGAAATGCAACCTCTTCCATAGATCACACCGGTTGTATTATCACCAATTCTCACAACACCACCATCATACTTTTCCAAGCTTACATACTTACTTTTTTCTCTTGTCATATGATGTGAACATCCATTTTCAATTACCCATTTATATTTTTCTTCAACTCAAGCAGTCAGGGCTTTCTCCACATTTGTACAACTAGCAGATTCAGTAGATATAGGATTATTTTCCTTGATAGCAATAAATACCCATTCATCATCACTTCTATTTATTTTATCAGATTCATCATCTGTTATGCCTTCATTAGCAGCATAGTAACACTTCTTCTGAAATCTAGGCTTGTTATGTCTTGGTTTAGCAGCTCTCTCCAGACACCTCAATGCAAAATGACCTATCTTATTGCAAGAAAAGAATTTAAGAGGTAATTTTCCTTTATACTTACCTTTTCCTCTCGGTACTCTTTTGACAATAAGTGCTTCCAACTCTTCTAGCTCTCTTTCTTCTTCTTCAATCTGTCTAATCTCATCCTCATACTTGAATGTCTTTTTAGATGAACTCTCACCTGGATCATATCCTTGTCTATCTTTTCCGGAAGTAGTATCCTTAAATGTAGATTCAACCTTAGGAAGGGAATCACCAAATTCGATCAACTCAAAAGCAATCAGCTTACCAACCAATGTATCTCTAGTTATGTTTGTTATAGTCCTAATCTCTTCAATAGCACTAGTTTTGACTTTGTAAGAATTAGGTAGGGATCTAAGCACTTTAGCAACAATCTCATATTCATCTATCTTTCCACCAACACATCTAATACCACACACAAGTTCATTCACTCTTTGTATGAAAGTATTAATGTTCTCATCATCACCCATTCTCAACCTTTCATATTTCCCTTTCAAACTCTACAACTTAGCAATCTTCACATTAGCATCACCTTCATACAAGGTTTCCAACTTTTTCCAAATCTCATAAGTAGTTTTCAGATCCATAACATTTGTCATCTCAAAATCAATCAAAGCAATCAACAAAGCTTCCTTAGCCCAGATATTATACTTAGCATATGTACTATTCAGTGGAATAACATACCTATTCCTTGTAATGCTCCAGTAGGGTTAACCAATGCATTTCAAATGGCACTCCATTCGATTCTTCCACAAAGAATAATTTGTTCCATCAAATCTCAGACTATCCTTGTAACTTTCCATCCCAAATCACCTTAAGCTATTAAACTTCTTCCAAGGAACCTGCTCTAATACCAATTGTTGGCAATACAAGGGTAGACAACTAAGAGGGGGGGTGAATCAGTTGTCACATAAATTCAAAACTTATTCAACTTATTAACCTTATTCTCTGATCTGATTATTAACCATGAAAACATAAATCATCTACACATCAGAAACACACATAACACCAATATTTTTTATGTGGAAACCTTGTTAAGGGAAAAACCACGGTGGAGGTCAGTCCACAAGATTATACCCTATTAAAAGTATAAAGAAAATGAAATATGGGGAATGCACATGCATTCAAGCACACTGCCTAGAGCTCACTGCTCAATAACAAAGGAAGACACACTATCTTACAAAGAGATTCGGATTAAAGCCACCTGGATTTTGAACTGAGAAAATAGCATCTACTAATGCCTGATTACAATTCCAATTAAGCACATGAATGCTTCTTCACTCTTCTTCACTCTCCTTCACACTTCTTCACAAGTATTCACACTCTGCTCTTCCTTCAAATTATTTAGAACATTATTCATGCACACACATAGAAGCACACCTTTTTAACACTTAAATTTGAATAAATAATTGCTCTTATATATCTGTAATATGAAATTTCATCACTACAAGTCAGCCACAAAGAAATACTAAAATGAATATAAACTGTTGGCCCAAAACATTAAAGATTATCAATGTAAATCAACCAAAGTTAGACACAACTTAGTGAGGACCCAAATCAACATCTCCAGCATGAAGACACTTCAATTAATTTCTCCTCGAAGATCCATAACATGCTACAAACACTATGTCAGCCAAGAAAAAGAAAAACATGAACATGTAAGAGAAAATCGCCAACCATGATCACAACAATCAATGCATATGTGCAAAAAAGATAAAGCATGATCTAGAAACATCCACAAGCATCACGAATCATAAGAGAAGCATCTGCAGCAACTAAACTAACTGAAATAGCATCATCTTCAATTAGGAACACCAACTGAAGAAACAAAAAAACTGTCTGAATGGAAATATTCATAACTCAATCAAATCTTCATGTAGATCTCTGAAACTTGACGTGGATAAACTAGATACACTCAGCAACAAACCCTTTAGTCCATAATCTCATATCAACAATGTACAAAAATAACCACCATACTAAAATTCACTTCACCACTGACAACCTGGAACTCATTTATTACAATTTTTGCAATATCCTCGACATATAAAACTTCAAATACATTTATGTTAATAGTGTTGACATCAATGACAACCAAATATCATCAACACAACCACAACATCCAACATCTAGGACCTCTAGGAAAGTACACTAGAACAACTTTAGTACACTTTTATGATTTTTGATGTAAATATTTAAGAGTTTAGACTGCTTATAGGACATATTTTGTTTTTTTGTTAGGTTCCCATCTATTCACAGCAATGTTTAGGTGGTAGAAAAATTAGCTTCCTTCGAGACTTAGCCCCCACTCTTTCAAAGGAGGATACAAATTTTTTATGGATTGTAGGATTATACTGGGTGTACCTAATCCCCCCATGAGGTTCCACAATCCTATGTTGATGGCATTATCAGAGTGATGGGATGCAGATACATGTACATTTCATCTGCCTACCGATGATATGACCATCACACTAGAGGATGTACACCGCATACTCTGAGTTCCAATTCAGAGTGAGCGAGTACGTTTCCTGGTGGAGCAGTCATTCTAGGATATGAAATATGACATGCAGTACTTCTTGGGAAGTCCAATGCATAATGAGTAAGTTAGGCTATAGATAGATCTAGCGATGCTACTATACTCACAGGCCCCACTAGTTACACAGATTATGATGTTGAAAATAGCACTAGTACTCATCCCTGATGGTCAGGGAGCATACTTGGAGGGAGGACTAGTACACATGATTCATGGGATGGTAGAGCATAGGACCATGTATGCTTGGGGGTGCAATATCCTAGTGCACCTATATTATGATCTTGGATGATTTGCAATTTGGTAGGTTGATAGCATGGTACACTATACGCTTTTGCAGGTGTGGTGCCTAGAGCATATCATGTGTACTAGACCAACAAGGTTCCCATGTCCAACATTCTTTGGGTATCCTCGAGCTTTCAACTATCCTTTGTGGTGGTTTTGGCAGTATGATGATTTTCACTTCTAGAGAGTCTAATTTGACCGACTAGAGGAGGATGAGATCCTTTGGAGACCTTATCATCTTGCATTACAATGCCCAAATGAGACTTAGCATGTGGGGAGATTACAAATGGATAGGTTCTTGATTGGAAAACACAATTACATAGTATGACCTTTCTACTATGATCGTGGCATGTGACAATTTGGTCAAGTTTAGATAGCACCTAGGGCACGACCCTTTTTTCAGGAGAGTAGTACAAAGTGCTTGAAGACCTAGTGATTCTAGAAAATTCACTACTAAGGATGTTGTCTACAGTGACTCTGAGTTCTCAGATCATGATATGACTCTAGTCTCAAGCATTGATGAGGTTAATGCCATAGATGAATATGAGGAGTGGTGGGTAGTATCATAGTCAGCTCCCATTTTCCTAATGGAAGAGCTGATAAGCGATGCAGGGCCACTCCCAGATCAGGGAGACGAGGAGGAGGATAGGGATGAGGAGGCATGCTACAAGGTTGTAGACATATTTGTAGATGTGATAAATGGGGATTATAATGAGGATGCACATGCTAACTATGATGGCCATGAGGAGGATTGTGAGGAGGAGGACAAGGAGGAGGAGGAGCGATCGATGAGTGAGGGTGGCAAGGCAGCAGATGAGGATCCAATTGGCCACGAATGGGGAGATTCATTTCACATTCATGTTACTAGATCACAATCAGCAACTATAGTAGGAACGAGCACCTATAGCCATGGAGAGGCTAGCATATCCTCCATGCCCCTTGCACATGATGAGGTTGATTCCACATAGCCTACTAGAGAGCTAGGTGATGGTATTTTATTTATCATTATTCTTTATGCTTATGCTTTAAATTTATGTATACATATATATCATGATGTGTACTAATTATATTTACGGTTTCTATCTTGCAGGATCTATGAGATCTTCATTATCTCTATCATTAGGTGGCTACAAAGATAGTATCCCCATCAATCAACAAGGAGGCCATTGATTCAAACTATGTACCCCCAACCATCATGGAGCAGGATCCAAAATTGTTCAAGTCATACATCAGACTGTAGGCAATGTATGAGAGTCTTACGAGGCACGTTCATCAAGCCGATGCTACCCAGAATGCACAATCATCTTGGACCCCAACAGAGTTTGAGAGACTATAGTTTGAGGTAGCTAGACTATGGGTGGAGAGAGATTAGATAGCAGGGGAGCGTCAATAGGCCCTTGGATAGGTAAGGAGCTTATAGTTTTCTCTTAGTACACTCAGTGGATTACAATCATGATCACATACCACCATCTCCAAACAGACTGCCACTAGATAGATGCGAGCACCAAATCCTAAGGGATCTAGTAGTCACATACATTAGCAGCATTGTATATATTGATAACATGGATACAAAACTTTGATATATATATGATCATTTGATGTTTTATTACTTGTGTTTATGTGTTGAATGTTAAATGTCAATGTGATTAATTAAATAATCATTGTAAGACTATTTAATGAATATCTCCATGATTTAACATGTTTTATGTGATCTAATTAAAACTTATTCTAGTTTCTCTTAGATGCGACATTTGTGATTAAGTATGTTATGCTAAATGAAATGCAACTATGATCTAATTAAAGAACATTAAATGCATATAAGGATCTAATCTAACACAACATACAAAATGAAATTGAATTCCATGAAACCTAAAGTAATCATTTAAAATGTATTAAATAATCACTTTAGTATTCAAGACACACCAATAACTGTTTGTCAAGAACAAAGCAATGTGAGAGCACATAAAATACTGTCTAATAACTCTAACACCACTACTTTATAATTCACACTATTTAAGAGGATTAGACATAATACTGGTGAAGATGTGTGGCATTAATAGGGCCTTTGAGAGGTGTGCCATCTATTTCTGTTAATGTGTATGCACCAAACCCATAACTTTCATTAATTATATAAGGTCCTAACCAATTAGGACTGATTTTCCTTTGTCACTCAGGTCAGAATTGATGTTGTGTTGATTCTTGCATAACAAAAAATCACCTTTATTGAATACATGAGGGATGAAATTTTTATTGTAGATATGTTGCCTTCTTTTAGAATAAGCTAGAAGGTGCTCGAGAGTGTTGATGCATTGTTCATCGAGCATTTCAAGCTGATGAAATCATTGTTCTTTGTAATTGTTGTCATCAATAAGTCCTTGAAGAGAAATTCTTAATTTAGGAATCTCTAACTCCAAGGGTATTATTTCCTTGCTACCATAGATAGGATTATAAGGTGTAGTTCCTATGGATGATCTAATACTCATATGATAGGCCCATAGCACATATTGTAATTGTGTGTGCCAATCCTTATTATGTTTGCTAATATTTTTCTTTAATATTTGTTCAAGATTTTTATTAGTTGATTCGGCTTGACCATTAGATTGTGAATAGTAGAGTGTTGAGAAGCGATGTTGTATGTTAAACGTTTCCAAGAACTTCTTCACATCATTATTCTTAAATGGTGTACCATTATCAAGAACTAACATGAAAGGAAGTCCAAAGAGGGCAATAATGTGTTCCAATATGAAACAACATATCACATTAGTTGTTGTTGATCGAAGGGGAATCACTTATACCCACTTTGTAAAATAATTTATAGTGGTAATTATAAATGTATGTCCAGTGGAGGAAGGTGGTGATATCTTTTCAATGATGTCCAAACCCCAAACTACAAAGGGCCAAATCAGAACTTGAGCTCAAAATTCATAAGCAGGAGCATTAATCAAATTGATATGTTCTTGACATTTGTGGCATTTTTTGACGTATTCAAAGCACTCTTGTTCCATATCTCTCCAATAGTATCCAATGCGGATAAGTCTTTGAACATTTTTTTTCCTCCAAAGTGACCAACACAAGCACTTGCATGAGCTTGTTCAAGTGTTGTGGGTATTTCAGATTTTTTAAGGCATCTAAGTAAGAGACCATTGAACGATCTCTAATACAATACATCGATGAGAATTATATACTTATATGTGATTTTTTGCATGAAAACTCAGATGTTCTTTGTTGTTGGCTCAAGAAAGGTACCGTCTTTCAAATAGTTAAATATTGTATCATACCATTCACTTGAGTCTTCCCTAGTTGTTGCTAGCACTTCTTCTGATTTATCCTCAATCGATGGTTACATAACTATGTGCACAATGAAGTTAAAGTATTTTAAAGGGTCTTGAGGGGAGATAAGGGAAGTTGCACTTTCCATTGCATCTGCATGTCGATTATCTTTTTGAGTGATGTTGTCAATGGTAAATGATTCAAACTTCTATAACAAAGTCATTGTTAGATCCTTCTATTTCGATAATTTTTCATTCTTTGCTTGATATGTTCCATTTATTTATTTAATGACTAATTTTGAATCACCAAATATCTTAATGTCTCTTGCACTCGTGATTAAAGTAGCATGCAACCCAGTGAGTAATGTTTCGTACTCAGCAGTGTTGTTTGTACATAGGAATTTTAATTGATACAACAAGGGAATAGGTTCTCCCACGAATGGTGTTATCATAGCTCCCACACCGGAGCCAGTTCTACACTTAGATCCATCAAAATATAATTCCCATGTATTAGCTTCAATTGTCAACACATTTTCATCAGGGAAAGAGTCATTGCTAGGTAATGCTAAAGGAGAAGGAGCATCAACCAATTGGTCGATCAAGGCTTGACCCTTAATTGATTTTTTTGAAACAAACTTAAGGTCAAATTTAGTCAACAACATCACCCATTTAGCTAAGTGTCCTAATAAGTCTTATTTTTTGAAGAGATATCTTAGAGGGTTGAATTTTGTCATCACTTGTATTTAAGTATTCAATAAGTAATGTCACAACTTAATAGTAGCGAATACAAGAGCCAAACATTGTTTCTCTATTGTTGTGTATCAATTCTCATAATGGATCAAGGTTTGGCTAATGTAATAAACAAGATTTTCTTTACCATTGCCATCTTTTTGAGCTAATAATGCTGCCAGAGCATGAGCTGATGTTGCGGTATATAAGATGAATGGTTTGTTTTGCATAGAAGGTTATAGAATAGAGGGAGTGACAAGATATTGTTTCAAACTCTCAAATGCCTATTTACAATCCTTGTTCCAATTAAAATGCACATCTTTCTTGAGGAGGTGTGTAAATGGTAATGTGTGATCTACTAAAGATGCTACAAAATGATGGATAGCTTGAATTCTTCCTTGTAAAGTGCGTAATTGAGATATGTTTCTAGGAGGTGGCATGTTAATTATAGCATCAATTTTCTTTGTGTCCACCTTGATGCCTTTATGAGATATGATAAACCCTAGCATTTTTCCACTATCTACACCAAAGACACACTTTTTTGGATTCAATCTCATGTTGTATTTTTTCATTTGGGTATGTGCAGGATCATCATGGAGAAAATAGGCCCTTAAGTGGCAAAAAATTTAGAAAAATCAGAGTTAGGAAACTTGACGTAAAAATTTGAATAAGTTATCTATATTATTTCAAAAATATGTAAGAATAGAATCTATAGAAAATTGAATGTAGTTTCTAAACTACTAGGTTTATTTTATTTTTTAAAAATCTATTTGGTGAAAATTTGAAATTTCAATGCAAGAGTACTTAAATTTGGAAAAATAAGTAGGTGTTTGTCCGACCACTCTAACCACAATAAAATGATAATATTCTTTTATAATATTTTAGACATAAGTAGAGGACTCATGTCCGATGTGATGCATATTTTTTTGTAATTTTTTTCAAGTAAATAATTAATTATGAATTTTTTATTACAAATTTTAAAAAATATAAAAACTCGTATGTTTGACCACCTTAACTTGGTCAAAACTTCATGAAATTCAATTTTTATTTTCTTAATCTAATAGTATACAAAGCATAAAATGTGATGCATTTTTTTTATTCCAAAAATGTGATACCGTTTGAAAGGTATAGATGTTTTTCAATTAGCCTATCAATCATGACTTTAGTCATAATTCAAATAGAAAATGAATAATAATTATTTATTAAATTCAAAGTAAATCATAATTTATATTGGTGGAAAGCTGAGAATATCCTTTTAAAACCCTTTTCATTTCATCAATTTTGGGTAAAAAAAAGTTTCCAGCCACATACCCTACAAATACCCATCATATCACCACTTTTTGGCCCATCGTGATCCTACACATACCCATTCATTCAAATATTTTTTGGAGGACATTCACATTGTGTTGTCTTGTTAAAGATTTGGCAAGGATATAATCAACATAATCTTCCAGAAAGTTATGTAATCATGAAATATCAATGTCATTGCTTGTTGATATGTCATGTCTGCATTCTTCAATCCAAAAGGAATCATTACCCAACAAAATTTTCCCCAAGTTGTTGTAAATGTTGTCTTATATTGATCTTGAGGGTTGATAAAGATTTGGTTGTATCTAGAAAATCCATCCATGAAATAAAATAAAGCATGTCCTGCAGTCGAGTCTACTATCATGTCAATATTAGGAAGGGGAAAATCATCTTTTAAAGATTCTTTATTCAAATCATGAGAATCCATACGTATCCTAATACGATTATCTGGTTTTGCAACTGTGATAATGTTTGAGATAATCTATAGGTCTTATAAAATTGGCTTCAAGGAGTTTTTCGATCTTGGCTTTGAGGCTATCTTAGGATTCATGTTCTGAATCTTTTTTCTAACATGCTTAGTATTTTTAGCAATGACTATATTGTGTGTTACAATCTGAGGGTCAATTCCCAGCATATCTGAATAAGTCCAAGCAAAAAGTTTGGGAAATTCATGAAATAAAGTTTCATTATCTTCTTGTTCATCATCATTGAGGCACTTCCCTATCTTAATTATCTTGTCTTCATTATTAATATCCATTAGAATGTCCACATTATCTCCTAAAGGAAGCGCATTTTTTTTTCATAAATTTAGGGTTGTATTCTTTTTTTTCATTTCCTCTTCACTACATTCTTCTTTATGCTTGGTACTAGTCATAGCATATGTAAGCTCCTTCTTATTAGGAGTGGATGGTTTATCATAAACTCCTAGAATTTCTTTCAAGGCTTCATCATCTTCGAAAAACTCCAATGATTGTTCACAAGTTGTATCAATCAACGATGGTTTATCATAAACTCCTAGAATTTCTTTCAAGACTTCATCATCTTCGAAAAACTCCAATGATTGTTCACAAGTTGTTTGAAAAACTACAATGATGCTTTAATGTGAGAGTTGCTTTAGGATTACACATGATGGTTTTGATGTTTAACGATGGTCTCTTTGTTGCTTGTGTAATCTTAGAAGGGAAATATCCCAAACTAGTTTTTATCTCTTGTGTGCTAGGTCATATAGGAACATGAATGCTTTGTTCTTTCTTTTCACATCCTTTACCACTATAACCTAGTTGTTTCACAAGTTCATAACCTCTCCCATAAAGTTTTTCTATTTCTTTTAGGTTTGGTGGTTGTTGATAGTCTATGTCATCAAAGTTTGTTGTATAACTTGTGTCTTCTTCAAGAGAGGTAGACACTTGTGAATTTACTTCTAAGTTTTTTGTGAACATTGTCATTGGTTTCTTTTTCTTTTCATCTTCTTTATTTGTGATTATGTACTCTCCCATAAATGAGGGTGTGAATTCTAAAGAACCAGAATCATCATCAAATAACTTCAACACTTTTTCAATATCTTATTTTTCCTCCTTCATAGTTTCTATGTTTGATGTTGGAATTAATGTGCTTAGAGGACTTGTCATTCCTTTTTCAACTTGTAAAAAACTCTCAGGCTTGAGGTATCTTTCAACTTGGTATACTTTGTTGTTATAGACATATTTCATGATACAATGGAGAGCCGAAGGCACTGCATGCATCTCATGAATCCAAGGTCTTCCTAAAAGGAGATTGTATGAAAGTTCATCAAGCATAACATGACTAAGATTTTCTAAGGTGGCCTTTTTTACTATAATAGGTAAAATAATTACACTGAGTGGTTGCTTTCCTACATTGTCAAATCCTCGAATCGATAATGAATCAGGTTCAATTTTTTATTTTTCCACGTGTAATCTATCTAAAAGCTTCACACTGCATACATTAAGGGCTAAGCCATTATCAACAAGGGTTCTTTTTATTCCTATTTTATTTAATTTGGATATTATCATGAAGGCATCATGTCTCTTTTTCATCTCCAAATGAGGGATCTCATGTTGGTGAAAGGTAATGTACATGTTAACTGTATTCATTCCTTGAATTAGAGCTACCAAATCATTTGCATTTTTATTAGGAGGGATCACAACTTTTTGTAAGGTTGTTTGAAGCATAGTGTGATAGTTAGGTGAATTCTAAATTAGGTCCCAAAGGGATATCTTTGCAAGAGTATTCTAAAGTTGTTCAACAACATACTCCTTCCCACTATGTGTAGGAAAAAAAGGAGCACTAAGCAAGATGGGGTTAGGCAAAGGTAAGGTTGTCAGAGTTGTTTGTTTCGGTTGTGGATTATTTCTAGTGTATGAGCAATGGTATTATGACTCGATTACTAAAAAACATTATTCTTAGGTGGGTAAAGGATAAGTTCAGGTTTGGTTTGAGTTTGAGTTTTGTGTGAAGGTGGGTAAAGGATGAGTTGAGGTTGAATCATATTAACGTCTCTTATTTTTGGTTTGTCATAACAAGCCCTAGTGGATTAACTTTATGAGATGAATTCCTCAAGGGCTTCATCTAGCATATCAAATTCATCACTACTAAAAGGCTTGAGGGTTAGATTAACTTGGAAAGAGATATTTTACATAGTCAATTAACTAAACTTTCTCAAAGTGGCTTACGTGTTGGGTCTTTCTTTTGTTTTCTGACCTATTATTGGCCTCCTACAATGATTTAACAACTAAGCCCTTACAGCTACGATTCAAAGATTGGACATCTAATTTGAATAGCTATCTAAATCATCATGATGGTGCATTTAACTTGTCAACCCAGGGACATAGACTTGAAATGGGTCAGCAGAGTATGTGCACTAGGAATCCAAAGTAGCCATATTCATCCTACAACTAAGAAAGATGTAATGATGAAAGTAAATTGCTTGGAAAGAAGTAATATAAATTTTGAGCATAAACCAACAACTATACTAAGCTAAAATACATGACAGAAACAAAAATTTGAGCAAACAAACAGGAAACTACTCTGACCGCTTTGGCTATAGGAATGGTTATAGAATGGAATTCTAGTGCCTCTAGGAATAGACTATGCCAGATTCTTAACTAATTGTTGAGTAGAAATAAATAACTAAACTAAAGGATTGAATGCTCACCAAGTGGCCCCCCTTAGATGAGTATCCTTTAAAACAAATGTGAAATCAGATGCACAAACTTATAACTTCATTTTATTCATTGGAAAACATGAGTACAATTGAGCAGCATAACTGTATTACTAAAAAACTAAGAATACAAGTACATCATTAGATTAATCAACCTTCTGAGTAGGAGCATTCAATTCTTATTTATAGGAAGAAAAGGTAGTAACTAACTACCTAACAAGGCTGTCAACTCCAACAAATTAGGAGGATGCCACTTTAGACAAAGCATAAAAATTGGAGAGGAGGTTATGCATCTGTGGAATTTGCTCAAGCATGTTTCCTTAACATAGATCTATCACAATAGTAACTCCTATATTCACTCAACAAACAATTAAGATCATTTACAAGGCGGTTACAATTCTTCGATTTAAACTAGGAATTTCCCTCTTGCTAAGAGTCTTCCCTCCATTGACCTTTGAACAATCACCTTGTTCACCTTCATGGAAAATGAATAGCTGGTAGAATCTTCCTCAATTTTGTAGGCTTCTAATTATATCTGCATAACAATATTAGTACGCACAAAAATTGCATAAGTGTAACTATCTTAAAGTAACATTCATTAATCCACATGTAAAATTAGCATACATAGTTCATATAGCATGTCAATGTCTTTAAAGATTACAAATATAAGCTTATGTCCAATGTCTACAGTTTTGAGGAAATATCATAAAAAGGTCAACACCCAAGTATCAAAGTCTATGACAACTACAACAAATGGATAGTAAAATCTATCAAAATTGAGTCATAAACTAGACTCATCACTCCCCCCAACCTAAGGCTTTTTTGGTCCTCCAACAGAGGAAGGGTTGTTATTTTTCTTGGTTAATGCCTTGAAATTTGCAACTTATAGTATCCTACATCAATTCTTGTAGTGCATGAATTAGGGTACCAATAGAACCCTTGGTGTCTATCTAATCTATTCCATCTCTATCTCTCTATAGCTATATCATACTGGCAATACCTGAAATTTGGCATAGACCATAATAGGATAGGTGGCTGAAAAGTTAGTGGAAGCCAAAATTATCCCTTTGTCCTTCCAATATGTATATATCTATCAACTCTTTTACATGTTGCAACATAGTTCTATAGAGAGTGAGGCTCGGCTTGTTTTAACTCATCAGTCAGGTTGTTCCACCTCTGTGCCAAATATCCCTTTATAGATTATCCTATAGTTTTTTCTACCTCCTTATATTCTCTATAAACTACTTCTCTCTTAGGCAGGATCCTATTGCCATAGCTTGGTCTATAAAGAATTATGTTCCAATCATTGTTGTCCCCAACTAATTTCATTCTATATCCAGGACATACATTCCCTTAATTAGACATCCCCAACATACAACAATGGATTCCAATCATGATCTTGGGTCATAGCATAATTATGCAAATAGAATTCACACAACAAATTTTTCATTTTAGGAGAAGCAATCCGATAAGCATGAAAAAATTCAAGAGGAGTCTCAATGGAAGGATTCAAACCTGAAATAATCCTTGCTAGTTTAAAAGAGAGATTCTTCTCCTTCAAATATAGAGCATAGACCCCTGGAGGAGTCCTGACTCTAATATCTGAGGTACTAAGGCTGCCATATTGTCCACCTTCTCCTTTAAAGTAGCAATTTCTACATTCTTATCTTCAATCTCTTCATCTCTCTTTTGAATTTCCTTCTTCATCCTATGTTTCTCCTCTTTCCTTTCCTCTTCCCTCCTTTACATCTCTCTCCATAATTTCATGGCTACCATGTGCATTGAAAAATTAGAGGGCTTGTGTATTCCTACCAAAAAACTTCCTCGCACTGATGCTTGCTCTTCATATGGGTCCAGCTGCAGGGATTCTATTTGTTCAACCAATTTTGGCTACATGGGTGTTGATTTTTCTCCCAATTCAGGCTATAGGGGCTCATGCTCTTGCTGCAAGAACTCTTTCTTTTGTTCTTGCTGCAGTAGCTCTTGATTCTCCTCATACTCTTGACTCTCAACTTGTTCTGCGATGGCAGTAAGATCTACCAATGTTACATTTGTTGCTTCCTAAAATAAGTCCTTTTCCTCGACATTCACTTGCCCCATTGGAGATTTTGTATCCTCTTGTGACATTTCTCTAGTCCTAGGGATTCCTTTGAGAGATATACCAAAGGCTGGCCCAACTGGTCTTGATTTTCTAGTAGGCTCTCATTTTTTTCTTTGGCTACAAGAAGAAAAATGTCAACCTTTCATTTCTTAGAGCTTGGCACTTTCTTTTCTATTGTTTTATTTTTGGATTTTCCTTTCCTCATTTTTGCCTATTTCTTTTGTTCCCTAGTTCAAATTAGGATTCCCAGAGAGACATCATCATTAGAATTTGTAGAGGAACTTTCTGTCTGAATGTTTTGTTTCAGAAGAGCTAATCTCTATGGTTTGTTCAACTGTAGGAGGGTTTACACTAGGGCCTACACTATAAGTTGAGGTTCTAGGAGAGGCTTGAAAAAAAATCACTCTTCTCCTAACCCTACGAGATTGAGGCAAAACCCTAGGTCGCAAATGCTCTAGTTCAATTTGATCAATATTTAAGAATTCTTCCCAAGTCATATCAGACACATCATGCAAAGACTTCTCAATTAATAATTTGATCAGACAATGGTGGGAAATGGAATTATCCCTACCTTTTTAAGGCTTGGCCACCATGATTGAAATAAGGTGGTATAGCACATTTGGCACATTCATTCTTCTCCCATGCCTCATATGATTTAGGAGTTTGAAGTGCACAAAATGTAGGTTCAACTGACGACCTTCACAGGTAATGTACTTCACAACATAAAAAACTACTTGCTTCCACAACTTGGGAAGAGAGCTTCTCTTCACACCTTGCTTGTCCACACTCAATGAAGGGTCACCAAGTTCTGTAAATTCAGCCCTAGCTGATCTAGCGTCTCTGGTAGCAAGGTAATGTTCACTGTCGGCAGGAAACCCTGTAACTTCTTCAATCCTTTCTTCAGTAGCCATTACTTCCAACCCTTTTACCGAGGCCTTTCCTTTAGACAATGTCTGGGAAAATTCCACCGGAACATCTTTATTAAAACCATTCAGCTTCAAGAAATAATCTAACCACCTATAATTTTTGAACTCGGCGTGGCAAGGTGCATCCTACAGTAATACATCATGAATTGTGGGTTAATTTTGAATTAACCCACCTCCCATTGTTTAACTATCTGCAAATAAACAATCACGCTGCTAAATTCCCAATACCAGTGTCATCTGAATCTTACCTTTTTGGTGACTTAGGATTATGATAGGAGCAATAAAGGAAATAAATGAGTAATAAAGGAAGGCTATGACTGAGAAAAATGATGGTGGTTGATGTTATCTCACACATGCAAGCTGTCAATTTGCTCAAAATTCAAATTGGCTCAATTTAAACTTTGCTAATGTGAACCAACATGGACTGGCACATGGACATGGTATTCACACTTCCCCCCCAACCTAAATTTGAGCATGTGTCCTCACATGTGCGGGAGTAATGATGACTTGATAAGGGCAGGGAATAATTACATGTTATGGAGAATGTCTATATTAATGTATAGTAATTAAATGAATGTACTAAAAGATAATTAATATATAATAAATTGGTGTGCACATACCTAAATTCTTGGAAAATCTATTCCAAAGATTATGGAGAAAGTATCGGTCAGCTTTTAAGAAGTTAGTTGAGAAATTAATGAAATTGGAGTGGAATGAAGTGAAGTTATTGCGGCATGATGGAAGAGAGAGAAAGGTGGAGATAGATGGGTGGATGGGTGAATGAATGAAGAAGTGGAATCCCAAAAAATTGGAAGTCCTTATTATGAAAATTTATGTACCTTAGTTAGCTAGAAGGAGGGACACTAGGTCTACTTCCTTTAGCTACAAGAAGTTCGGGTGTTGCATGCTAAGTGAATTGCTACAGGAATTCTTCCTTGGAAGTTGGCTTGTGATACAACCTGAGGAAATGACTATTGAAAAGCAACTTAAATTTGACAGAGTCAATGGTGGTGAGCTGAACAACTCCATTTGGAAAAACTTCAGCAACCTCATATGGTTTAGCCATGTCTATAATTTTCCTGCATTATCTTGATACCTTGAATCATAGAGCAATGCCCAGTCACCTAGTTTGAATTTCTTGTCCTTGATGAATTTGTCATGCCACTTTATTCTCTAATTTTGCACTACCTCTGTGTGATGCAAGGTTTCCTTCCTCATCTCATCCAAAGCATTCAGCTACATCATTTTTTCTCTTTGTGCCTCAAAGATATCCATGCCCAAGTCTATTGTAGTCCTAAGAGTCTTATGCTCAAATTTAATGGGCATCATAGTTGTCTTTCCATATAGAAACTCAAAAGGAGTGAAGCCTGTGGTTGTTTTCCAAGTTTTCCTATAGGCCCAAACAACTTCTAGCACCCTATTTTCCCAATCCTTTCTATGGATAGCCACTATTTTGGTCAAAATGGCTTCAATTTCCCTGTTAGTCACCTCAACTTGGCCATTGGCCTGAGGGTGATAAGGAGTAGACTTCATGTGCCTTATGTTGTACTCATTGACCAATGTTGTAACAAGAGTTGAAGTGAATTGAGCCCCTTGATCAATCACTATCTCTCTTGGAACCCCATACCGTGTGGAAATTTCCTCATAAAGAAATTATGCAACCTTATTATCCCTTGTGTGCTTCTTGGCCTTAACTTCTACCCATTTGGTTACATAATCAGTGCATACTAAGATATAGGATTTACCATTTAATGGAGGATCAATGGGTCCTACAAAATCCAATCCCCATTTGTCAAATGGAGTGATTACTTACTAGGGGTAAAGGGTCATCTCATTAGATTTGGTTGTTTGGCCCATCCTCTCGCATTTGTCACACTTCCTTGTATATTTCCCTACATCCTTGTGCAGTGTGGGCCAATAATATCCCATGTTCAAAACCTTCATTGTTTTCCTCTTGGCTATAAAATTCCCTCCATAGGGTTCATTGTGGCATGCATGCAAAATACCATATTTATCATCTTCCCTCACACATCTCCTCATGGCATGGTCTAGTCCAGTGTAGAACAAACATCCAGCAATCCATGAAAAAGGAAAATATTTTTCAATGAGCACCCTTATCTATTTTGGAGAGAAATGAGGAGGAACTATCCATGTGACCAGATAATTAGCTATGTCAAGATACCGGGGTGTATGCACACTAATGGAAAATAAGTGTTTATCAGGGAAAGAGTCATCAATGACTTGATTTTTCTCTAATGTAGTCAACCTTGAAAGAAAATTTGCAACAACATTGGCCTTCCCTAGTTTATCCACAATGGTTATATCAAACTCCTACATCAACAATAACCATCTTGCTAGCCTACCTAATATCAGGGGTTTATTCATGAGGTACCTAAAGGCTGCATGGTTGATGTGCACAAATATCTGATACCCTATTTTGTAGTGCTTGAATTTGTTAAGGGCATAGACCACTACCAACATTTATTTTTTTGTCACTGTATAGTTAAATTCAACTCCCTATAGATTTTTACTAACAAAATAAATAGCATTTTCAATAGCTCCTTATTTTTGTCCTAAGACTACTCCTATAGCATATTTTGATGCATCTATATGAATGTGAAAAGGAAGCTCCCAATTAGGACCTTTGAGTACGAGAGCATGAGTTATTAAAGCTGCTTTCAACTCAAAAAATTCCTTGTCACAGTCTTCTGTCCATTGGAATTCAACATCTTTAGTTAGGAGAGTGTACAATGGTGCTGCCATTTTGTTGAAATCTTTGATGAATCACCTATAGTAACATGCATGTCCTAAGAAACTCCTAACATCTTTTTGTTTTGAAGGTATGGGAAGATTAGTGATCACCTCAATCTTTGCAGGATCCACTTGAATTCCTTTGTCAGAGATGTAGTGGCCAAGGACTACACCTTCCTTCATCATCATGAAGCACTTTCCACTGTTTAAACATAGATTATGTTCTTCAAATCTGTTTAAGACTCTCTTAATATTTTCCAATGCTTCATTGAAATCAGCAGCATAGGTAGTAAAGTCATCCATATAAATTTCCATGCAATCATGAGAGATGTTCTAAAATATGTTAATGACTGCCCTCTGAAAAGTTGCAGGTGCATTGTATAAGCCAAATGGAAGTACTAAGTAGGAATAGGTCCCCCATGGACAGGTGAATGTAGTCTTCTCCTAGTCCTCGGGTGCAATTTGAATCTGGTTATAGCCACTAAATCCATCTAGAAAATTAAAGTACTTCTTTCCTGCAAGTGAGTCCAACTATTGATCTATAAAAGGTAGGGGGAAATGGTCCTTTTTGGTGGAAACATTGAGTTCCCTATAATCAACACAAACTTGCCACTTCCCTCCCTTTTTGGGTGTAATCACAAATGGAGACACCCATTGGCTATCTAAAATGGGGTAGATAAATCCTACATCTAGCAATTTTTGTAGTTCTCCTTTTGCAATTTCTCTCAATGTAGGGTTAATTCTTCTTTGTGGCTACCTCACTAGTGTACAATCATTTCTGATGTAAATCCTATGAGTGCAAAGCTTAGGGTCCAATCCCTTCATATCATGATATTCCCACACAAATTCATGTGGGTGGTTCCTCAGTAAGTTTGTCAATGACAATTGTTATTCTTCACTCGATTTGTTGTTGATATTTAGATATTTTCCTTCTAACACTTGCACTTGTGTAGTTATCTCTACCATAGTTGTTTCACTAATACTTGGTACCTTGAGTTCATGTGGCAGCAATGTATGAGACATACCTATTGCTACATGAAGAGTGGGTAGAACTATCTTCGTTGGATCAACAGAATCAGATGCATGAGAGGATGATGCTTCCTCTACTTCACAATGGTTTTGAATTATGTTAGACAATATTTCATCTTCCTCTTGAATCTGCATGAAAGAGATTTTTTCTAACATCATAAATTGTGCCACAGAATTAACTTCCTCAGCCTCTTCACCAATATGTGGCCATACTGGATTATCCATTTCATGGGATGGTTGAGCAAGAGGGTAAAAAACAAGCTTTTTGGTGATTTTTCCATAAAAAATGGTCATGTCTCCTTTCCGGCATCCAATATAGTGTATTTTGTTGCTAACCATGGCCTTCCTAGGATAATGGGATGCCCGCCTAGTGTAGCTTTAGGAGAAAGAATCATGAATTCTATTGGGTGCTCCTAAGAGTCTAGAGTTACCACAAGGTCCTCTACTATATTTATATTTGGATCATTATACTAGATTTACTGCAAACTCCTACCACGGGAATCCTTGGATCATTATATTTGGGAACAGTCACTTTCCCAAGCATGATGCTAGCCAATTGTCCGACCACATGAACTACAGTGGGATCTTTCTTCTTCCTGAACGACTTCTTAAGGAATGCTTCCTTAATTGCTTTTCCATTTATAAGAACATCTTTTATGGCCTAAAATAGAGGTATCTAGACACATATATGCTTGAACTAATCTAAAATTCCAAAGGTTGGTTCCTCCTTCTCTTCCTTTTGTTTCACAACTTCCAAACTCTAGGGAAATGGTGGTTCTTGTTCAGTCTACTTGACTGGGACTGGTTCAGGATTTTTAGGTGCATTTGGCTGAATGGGATCATTCATATGCTCCTCTTCTTCCATAGGAAGCTCAGTGATAATGGCTATGGAAGGAGCAGGAAAAGTAGTTCCTGAATGCAAGTGGATGTCACTTACACTCATAGCATATGCAGTGAATTTATTTGGATCAGCCAAGTTTACTGGTTGTTGTTGTGGTTTGTTATTTGGGTTAGGTGTGGGCTGAGATGGTAGTTGAGTAGGTTTAGGTGTATTTGAACTTGAACTAGCAAGAGGAGGAATTATAGGAGGTTTTTGGGGTTGAGAAGGTGGTTGCATGTAACTAGTTGTCTGGTTTGTTCATTGTTGTCCTCCTCTCCATTAAGATGGTTGTTGCCAATTTCTTGTGGGTGGTTGCCAATTTCCTTGAAACTGTTGTCGATTCCCTTGAGGTTGCTGCCACTAGGGTGGAGAGTTTTGGTGATTGGGCCAAGCATTTGAAGGGTTATTCCTAGGTTGTGGTGGATATCCTCCATAATTGGATGGATATGGGGGTTTCCATTGGTTACCAGATGAATAATAATTGAAATATGGCCCAGCAAAAGATAGTGGATCTGGTGGCATACCTTGTCTTGAAGCCCATGGCCTCCTTTGTGCAATGTAGTAGACTTGGTCATCTTCACCCTAGATTGGCTTGAACTTAGGTGGAATATGCTTGCTATAAATATTATCTACCATCTTTCATTTTCAATCCTTCTTCTTTTGTCTACAATGAGGGCAATACTCTGCCAACATTGCCTTTTCCTCCTCTTATTTCTTCTTGTCCTGAAGTGTATCTAGCTGAGTAGCCAGATTTCTTATGATGTCTTGCTTGAACTCTGCCAACAAGTGAGTAATATCTATCCTTGAAACTCCACTAGTAGATGACTTACCCATAGAGGATTGGTAAGCTCTCCCTTTCTTTTAAGTTTCCCTAGAATAGTTTTAACATATCTTATTGATATACTCCCAAGGAACTTGGGTGATATCTCCTCCTCCCATCAAGTCCAAGGCATCAGTGCAGCTGTCATTAATTCCTCTTAGGAAAAGTAGCTTTTGTGATTCTTCCTTAAGTGTATGGTGTGGAGATTTTTGTAGGAAAAATATAAACCTTGAAATGTAATCCTCTGGGTTCTCATCTTCCTTTTATTGCATCCTAAAAATGCCATCTCCCCTCATGTCACTGCCCCTACAATATTCCTTGTACTTCTCAAGGAACTTTGTCTTCATGTCCTCCCAAGACTCCACACTATTTTTGCTAGGCTCATAAACCATCTTAATGCAGCTTCTTTCAAGGTGGTAGGGAATAGCTTAAGCCTATGGGCATCAATGGTATATTCATAACTCCTGCAGAGTATATCAAACTCGAACAAGAAAGTATTAGGATATTCTATGACAAGTCCATAAAAATTAGGAAGGACTAAAGTGGGAATATTTTTGAGGTTGTCAACTTCATTCTATTGAGTAATGGGGAAAGGAAAATCTAGTTGGTTAGGTCTATTTCTATTTGCATCACCCATGTCTACGTGATGGAGTTCCAAAGTAAAGGGATTCTCAATCTAATTTTGGTCTTTAGAGGAAATTTCAAAATTGATCAGATTAGGAAATGTATTAGCAAAGGGGTGTGGCTCTTCTTCTTCTTCGTTTCTTGGTAGATTTTGATGCTCAACTTGCTAGAATGGATCAAGGTTATTAGGAAGGAATCTCCCATGAGCATCTCTCCTCCTTCCTCTATGCATACAGTATCAACTCAATATCGGTCAATTCACACAAAGAATTGGCAAAAGAATAGTGGATCATTACTTTCCTAAATGAGGGGTATACTAAGAACACACTTTCATATATATTACAACAAGAAAAACTATCAATAGCTCCAAAGAACTCCCTAGTTTGACACCATCCCTAGTAACGGCCCCAAAAATATTGGCCTCCTACAATGATCTAACAACTAAGCCCTTACAATTGTGATTCATAGATTGGGCATCTAATTTGAATAGCTATCCCAATCATCATGAAGGTGCATTTAACTTGTCAACCCAAGGATGTAGACTTCAAATGGGTCAGCACAGTATGTGCACTAGGAATCCAAAGTAGCCATATTCATCCTATAGCTAAGAAAGACATAATGTTGAAAGTAAATTGCTTGGAAAGAAGTAATATAAGTGTTGAGCATCAACCAACAACTATACTTAGCTAAAATGCATGACAAAAACAAAAAATCTAAGCAAACAAACAAGAAACTACTCTGTCTGTTTTGGCTACAGGAATAGTCACAAAATGGAATTCTAGTGGCTACAAGAGTAGTCACATAATGGAATTCTAGTGGTTGTAGGAATAGACAGTGCCAGATTCTTAACTAATTGTTTAGCAGAAAATAATAACTAAACTAAAGGATGGAATGCTCACCAAGTGGGCCCCGTTGGATGAGTATCCCTTAAAATAAATGTGAACTCAAATGCACGAACTTATAACTTCATTTTATAATTCATTGGAAAACATGAGTACAATCGAGCAACATAAGGGTAAGTTCACCAAGATGGTTCCCAAAAAGGGGGCTTAAGTGGCCACTTTTTTTCTTAAATCAAGAAATGCTGACCTTGGACGTGAAATTGAGGATAGTTACACTCAAAATTTTGAGATGGAACAAACACAAGGATCGAAGTGCTCTAAGTCTACTTTCTAAACTACTAATTTATTTTGAAAATGGTTGAGATTAAGGGGTTCAAAAGAGCGATGTACACAAATTGGTGTTATTTTTGTCATAAAAACATAACATAGCAACTCTTGTACGACCTGGGCATAGTGAACTTTTTTTTAGTATTTTTAAAATTGCTACGGGAAAAAGTTAGCTAACAACATCTAGTTGATGCACAATTTTTTCTGATAATTTTTTAATGAATATTTGATTTTTTACTAATCTTCTAAGTGGGCACTTCCTAAAAAGTAGAATTTTGGTTGTGCTCCCCCTACAAATTTTGGAAAGTAATAGATTTTTTTTTAAAATTATTTTTTTAAATTTGTAGAATGGAGTCTAGTTTCTAAAAATGTAATTTATTTGAAATTTTGATGAACGGTTAATTTATAACAAAAAAAAACTAAACACTATTTTTTGGCAAAAAAAAGACATACAAACAAAAGAAATTATGGATGAAAGGTTTAACATTGTCGAAAGTGAAAAAAATTATATCGTTGGAAAGCTAAAAGAGAACTTAACATTACCCATGTGTTTGATTTTTTCGATATTGAACCAAATGCAATCGTGACGGTGAGCACGAACCTGATTATGTGAAAAATTATAGAATTTGCAAAAAACACGTCTCTGGTCGTTGGGAATTCCCTCCAAGCCTTTGGTTTGGTATTCCAAGGCAAATACCAAAGCTTAGGCTCAGAGATTCCCAAAGCAGACTATAATGTGAGCATGTTATAACGTGCTCACATTATTTATTAGTTTTGACTTTTTTGCTTCTTCGTGGAGCATATCTAGCAACACATAACGCACTCGCGTTATTTCTTCCTTTAGTTAAATGTCACTTTTTTGAATGTTTGTTCATATGTTCGTATGTATATGTATGTTGGTGTTTCATGTATGTATATATGTATGCATGCATGTATGTATGCCTATATGTATGTATTTATGCTTATGGGAGAGACAGCGAGAGAGGGTGGGAGTGGGAGAGAGTGTGGGAGGGTGGAAGAGTGTGAGAGAGGGTGGGAGAGTGTGAGAGAGAGTGGGAGAGTGGGAGA